>BTHU01000004.1:102212229-102234729 GCA_036184795.1 Tokudaia tokunoshimensis | reverse complement strand
GCACACAAATGTATGAAGGTCAGTGTCAGCTTTCTCAATTACTTTCCAAAATAAGATTTATAGATGAGACCACAGACAGACACTGAAATTTCTCCAGCTCCTGCAGGGACATAGGCTATAGCTGAAGGATGCCAGGTTCTGGGACAACCTAGAACCTGGTTTTTTCCACTCTGAGGCATGTCACTCTGAGGCATGTGGCATGTCCCCTAAAAACACACATTGGTGGAACAGTGTTTCACATTATAGCACAGAACGGCCTCAAACTGGAGGCCATCATCATCTCAGCCTTATGGGTGCTGGGATTACAGGCATGACCTGCCCCCCTTTCTTGGCTACAGATATTGTTTAAATGTCCCAGTGAAGTGAGTCTGGAATGGATTTGGTCAAGAAGTGGAGAGACTCCTGCTCTTTCTGGTGCCCATTGTGCTGCTGTGGGACCTGATAGTCCAGGCTAGAGCTTGCTTGTTCCATCTGGCCTGTGAAAGCCAAGTGACAGTGACAAGCAGATGCTTCAACACTGGTCACACTGCCATTGGAGTGACTGTTAAAAAGAAAAAAGAAATGCCTAGACCATACGAATGTTCTATGGCCCTGGGGTTAAAGCCAGCAGGACCTCTGTATGAGACTCCTGGCTTTTGTCTTCCTCTTCCTTTGTGATGTGCGGTTAGAGACCTCTGTCCCCAGCATGCCCCCGTTCTCACTGTGTCCCTGTCTTATGTATCTGCCACCTCATTTATGCCAACCCTGACCATGAAACCTCCAAGATCCCTCCATGAGCCTCCTCTAGCCCCCTGTTTGGGACAGCAGCTTCTTCTACCTTCTCTGTCACAACCAAACCATTTCTAGTTATGACTGGCTGACAGTCAGTCTCCTCTGTAGTAGAATCACTCCTCTGGGACCAGGACTGGATCTGCCAACTTTTGTGCCGTATCTGGTGTGCACAGGGGGAAAGTCCAGCAAATATCTGTTAAAGGAACACATATGTGTGGTAAGGTAAGATCCTGGAATCTTCTTATGTCTTTCTAGACGGAGAGAAGAATTTAAAAACCACCTCCCCTCTAGATTTCACAAAGTATATCCTCTCTACTTCCCTAATGGCCTTGCAAGTCCCACTGGCAGCTCCCCTATCCTCTGAGGAAAGGTGGGGTGAGGGATGCTGAGTATTTTCGAGGCACATCTCTGTGCGTGATCATCCAAGCTGGATGCATCTAGAGACAGCTTAGGGTAAGTCCTAGAATGGGTATGAACGAGGCCATGGCTGGTACCTGATATTTTGTATGTGAGTTTCAAGGACTACATCTGGGACATATAAACATTAGGCAATCAAAAGCAGGAGCTATCACCAGTATCACTATAGTCTAACTTCCATACTGCCTTAGGCGCAGAGAGGATAGGCCACTGTTTGAGGCTCCTCAGCTGATTGAGGGTCAGGGATGAGGACCATACCTAAGGCTTGCTCACCTCCAGTGCGTTCTCTGACATCTTCTCCATGTATAAGAGCCTGAGGTTTTGCCTGCTGCCTCCAGCTGATGCAGGACATCTGTACTAGGTATACCTCACTGAGCTGTCAGAGGACACCATGGGGGTGGAGATGCTGGCAGCCAGCATCCCGGATGGAAATTCCCCAAGACACCCCTGGGCCCTCAGCTTCAGTTCCAACAACCAAATGCTTATCTCCTGGACATCTTCACAGATCAGCACAAGGCTGTGACTTGAGAGCACTTTGTGTCAATGTCATCATCGTGAGGATTGATGGCAATGTGTGACTAGGAGGAATGCCAGAGGCAGCAAGCTAACTGAGCCAGCCAGTGAAGCTCCCTGGGCATCTTTTGTGCTCAGGGCTCTGGCCTGGATTCATGGGGCTTAGAATAACACTGTGCTGGTTAACACTAGCCTGACACTCTACAGCACTCTGGGGTGCGAAGGGATGCATTCAGAAAGGATTAAGCGTGTTTCCCCAATACTGAAGATGAGGAGCCACTCAGCCTAGGTCACCCTGGCTCTGATCTCCTGTCTGATCATTACCATGTCCTATAACCAGCAGAGAGATGGGAAAGCCAACCTCACTCAAGAAACAGAAATTTACCCAAAGAAATTCACAGAGCAACATGATGAGCATTATACAAACTTTGTTTCCAAGGGAAGTTGGTGACAAAGCAAGGGTGGTTGGTCTGACCCTGTCACATTGGAGCTGTTTAGTTGCCCTACACGGGAAGTCCTTCAAGTAAAAGAGAATGGGGGAGATCTCCCCCCACAGGGATCAGGAAGACAAGCTGATTTCACGTCCCTCCTCCTATTGCCTGTTCAGAAATATTTGACTCTCATGAGGACAGATGGAGGCTGGCTTCATCTTGTTGGGGATAGAGACAGGTAAAGCAATTCTCTGTCCAAGGGACAGTCAAACAGGACACTGGATGCTTTTGCTTCTTCTCTGTTGCTGTGATAAACAACACTCTGACTATAATCAACTCTGGAGGAAAGGGTTTACTTCATCTTACACTTCCAGGTCACAGGTCATCACTGAGAGAAATCAGGGCAGGAATTTGAATCAGAAACCACGGAGAAATGCTGGTAGCTGGCTTTGTGCACTAGCTTATTCTTATGAATCTTTCCTTCCTTCCTTCCTTCCTTCCTTCCTTCCTTCCTTCCTTCCTTCCTTCCTTCTTTCCTTCCTTCCTTCCTTCCTTCCTTCCTTTCTTTTGTTTCATTTTGTTTCCTGTGTTTTGATTTTTCCTGACTGTCCTGGAACTCACTTTGTAGATCAGGCTGACCTTGAACTCACAGAGATCTGCCTGCCCCTGGCTCCTGAGTTCTGGGATTCAAAGTGGGCA
The DNA here is from genome assembly GCA_036184795.1 of Tokudaia tokunoshimensis. NCBI lineage: Eukaryota > Metazoa > Chordata > Mammalia > Rodentia > Muridae > Tokudaia > Tokudaia tokunoshimensis. Next base: position 102,231,898 of record BTHU01000004.1, on the reverse strand, counting down.
TCACCACTACCTGGATGTATTTTTCTTATACAACTCAGGACCATCTACCTAGGGAATGCCACCACCCACAGAGGGCTGGGTTCTCCTATATCAATTAACCATCAAGGAAATTCCCCCAACTGGACTACCTTCTCAGATGATTCTAGGTTGTGTCAAGTTAATACTTAATAATGTTAACTAGGACACAGGACTATGAGCATTATACAAACTTTGTCTCCTTTCAACTGGCAGCAACGGCACTAGAACCACAATGATATTTGGAGATATGCTTACGTAGTCAAGTCACTCAGGCCTCTCAGGCCTTCCAAGTTTTTCTTGGCCATAAGAATCATGGGAACCAGAATCATTTAAGAAACATTCATCTCTTACTTCCTGAGGCAAAGTAAAAATAAAAGACAATTCTATAAATGAAGTTGGCTTTAGAAAAGAGTTTTCTCATGAACTAAGAGGGTTTCCCCCACTTGATATACAGACCAACGGCCAGCTTGTCCCTGGAGACATGCAACATTATCTTGCTTCCTGGCAGTTTCTTCATATGACAAGGTGTGTACATTGTTGACAAAGGAAGATGACAAACTGTGCCTCTTGCCCCCGTGAGTGTCCCTATTCCCATTTCGTTCACCACTTAAGGATTTCTTTTTTCCTAATCTTGAGGAAATGCTGAAGGATGAAAGCCTGACTTCCAGCTGCTTTGCAGAGATTAGACTGTTGGCCCTGTCTATCCCTGGAATAGAAGTCCTCAGTCATGGCAGTGGGGCACACACCTTTAATCCCAGCACTGGGGAGGCAGAGGCAGGCAGATGTCTGAGTTTGAGGCCAGCCTGGTCTACAGAGCAAGTTCCAGGACAGCAGGAGCAGGGGGCGCTACACAGAAAAATCCTATCTTGAAAAAGCAAACAAACAAACAAACAAACAAAAACAAAAACTGGATGTTGTGTTGGTGGTGCATGCCTTTAATGCTAGCTAAGGTTACAGAAAGGAACCCTGTCTTGACCACCACACCCCACCAAAAAAAAAAAATGGATGGAACCACAGCAGGACCAATGTTCCTCCTCTTCCTGTTTCTCTTCTGTTTTGAAAACGTGTTTCTTATAGCTGAGGCTGACCTTAAACTCCTGACCATTCTGTCTGCCTCTCCTGAGCAATAGGACTGCACGCATGCACCACCATGCCTGGCATCCCTCACCTGGAAGACACTCTAAGTTGGCCACTCATTTTTCCTTCCTTGAGCATTTTCAGAACTGTTAGTCTATTGCAGTCTGATTTCTTCTTATTTGCTGTGCCTAATTGTGGTTTTTCTTCTTCTTTCTCCTGACTGGGATTTGTTCAGCTCACTGAATCTGTTTGATATCTTTCAACCATTTCTGAAAATTTCTTCAAATTCTGTTAGTATTTTTTCTAGTTTTTTGTTTTGTTTTGCTTTTGTCCTTTTCTCCTGGAACCCCAACTATACATTTATTAGGCTTTACTTTTCTTTTTAATCTCATAGTCATTTCTACTTTTCTTCCATTTATTTTAGTCCACTTACATTTAATGTAATCCCTCAGATGGCTGGACTTCCAACTGACATTAGACTCATGCCTTTTGTGTTCTTCTCTTCCTCTTTTACTGCCATGTCTTGTGTTTATACTCCCTTATTTCCTGACTTTTTAAAAAACAATTCTTGGCTGAGTAGTGATCTAAACATGTGTCTAGCTATGTCATCTCCTGCTCCAGGTGATGTTTTCTGGGTTCTTTTCAGGGTTTTGATTCTCAGCATTTTGAATAATGTGCTCAGAGATAGTGAAAAGATGCTAGTCATCTTTCTATTACTGTAACAAAACACTTGTGGTGACTCAGTGAGGGAAAAGATTTTTTTGGCTCATAGTTTTATAGATTTGAGTCCGTGGTCTCTGGGCCCTGTCATTTTGGGTTTGTGGTGGCAATGTGTGCCATGGCCAGAGCCTATGGCAGACCAGGCCTCAGGAGAGACAAGGAGCAAAAGGAAGGGTGTGTCAGGATCCAAAAATGGACATCCCCCAGTGACCTAATTCCCTTCTAGTAGGCTCTACTTTCTAAAGATTCTACTCCCTGGTATGTGGGGGTGGGGTGTTAGAAGGCACTAGGAATTGAGCACCCAGGTTCTCTCTCACATGCTAGGCAAGTGCTCTACCATTGAACTATAACCCCAGCTCTCTGCCACTTAACCATACCATGAGCTGGGAAACCAGCCTTTGCCACATGAGCCTCTAGGGGACACTCATGGAATAACAGAGACAGACCAGAGTTTGTCCTTCAGAGATCCAATTTAATCTGATTAAAAGCATACTAATCTGCTATTTTGAAGCCCTTTTCTGCTTACTTCCAACATCCTGGTCATCTCTGGGTTCTGAGTTGACATCATGATCAGCTACTTTTCCATTCTCACTGCCAGAGATCTTCTGTTACATGCTGGATATCATGATTTGTTAAGAGGCCTGGTATTGAGTTATTCCCCTATAAAAAATGAGGAGGGAATTTTGGGAGGTGCGATTCTGGTGAGATAGTTTGCTGGGCATGGTGCTTGCTGTGGAAGCATGCTGAGCTACGTTTGGATGGCCAACATCCACATAAGAGCTGACAATTACCCCTGTCACTGTGGCGACAGACAGGCAGATCCCAGAGACTTTCTGGACAGCCAGTCTAGCTGAAATAGTCAATGTCAAGTTTAGTGAAATGCCCTGTTCCAAAAACTACTGTGGAGAACATTAAATGAAGACACCTAACATCTGACTCTCATGAGTTCACTTCATACACATCCACACACAGGCATGCGTGCACACGTACACATGCATACATTGAATTTTGGGCTGGGGGTGTAACTCAGTTGTAAGTGTATGCATAATATGTATAAAGCCTTCGATTCAATCACAACCACTGCATAGATGAGGCATGCTGGCACATGCCTATCATCCCAGCATTTGGGAGATAGAAGCAGGAAGATCAGGAGTTCAAGGCCAACCTGAGTGCCATGAGATCTTGTCTCAATTAAAAAGAACATTAAAGGAAAAAGAAAAAGCAAAAAGAATGAAAACGTTGAGTTTTGGTTTTAGAGTTGTCAGATTCCGGGCCTATAGGCTTTGAGGTTCCAAATGCTCAAGCCAGACCCGGTGCCAGCTGCCTGCTGATCCAGCTGCAGAACCCTCAGCTACCTCCCTAGCACCATGTCTGCCTGCACGCCATCACACTCCCTGCAATAACAACCGTGAGCTAAACCTCTGAGCTGTAAGCTAGCCCCAGCTAAGTGTTTCCTTATAAGAGTTGCCACAGTCATGGTGTCTCTTCACAGCAATAGAAACCCTAATTAAGACAAGGCCTGAATGACACAACTTTGTGCAATGAAGCCCCACCTCCTAAATGGTCCATTGCTTCCCAATAGCACCATAGACAAGCAATATACTTTAGCACATGAGCCTTCCAGGAGACATTTACCATCCATCCCATGACTCTGTGGCTCCCTCCTTCCAGGGACCCAAACCTCTCAAACCATTCCTGCACTCTGATCTATTTCCTTCATCTCTGGGAACACCTGCATGAGGCAGTTTTGAGCGCCATCATTTAGGGCAGTATACTGAGTGAAATGATGAAATAAATGCAGGATTCAAAATTCAATGTATGCATGTGTACGTGTGCATGCATGCCTGTGTGTGAATGTGTGTGAAGTGAATCTATGAAAGCCAGATGTTAGCCCCCTTCTGGCAGGATCACTACCCCGTGCCCACTGCTGTTCCAGTGCTCTTAGAGAGCTGCTGTGTGGAGTCTGTGTAGGCCTGAAGGATGTCTTCCGTCCTGGGCTAAGTCTACTGCCAGTCTCTCCATTGCCTTAGGCTCTCCTTCCCCATGATCAAGAGGATTGAGGTACCAAGGAGTGGTGAGAAATATAGATGTAGGGCTGGCAACACGTCCCAGTCAGTAAAGGTGCTTGCTGTCAAACTTTAGTCACCTGAGTTCAGTTCCTAGGACCCACATGGTGGAAAGGGAGAACCAACTCTTGACAGTTGTCCTCTATCCTCCACATATATGCCTTGGCATGTATACACACACACACACACACACACACTGTATTGGCTTTTCTACCTGAACACTCAAACGAGCATCTGTGGTGCATTGGGGCCCTGCCCTGTGCAGCTGTCAGTTGAGATCCTTCCTTCCTTGTGGCTCTGTCTCCCCCTCCCCTGGACTTCACTCTGATTGAGCTGCATGTCTGAGGCCCTTCAGCAGCATGTGTGTGTTCCAGCCAGCGAGAAATCTAAGAGAACAGACGGGAGGCTCACCTGCTGTGCTATACTAGTTCACCTTCACTGTCAGCACGGCTCGCCTGGGAATTACCCGGGAGGCACACCTGCGAATGTGCCTGTGCGTCCAGAGACTTAACTGAGGGAAGACCCACCCTGAGTGTGGTCGGCAGCATCCTAAGCACTAAAGGCCTTGACTAAATACAAAAGGGAGGAGGGGACCAGCTGAACACCAACACTTGTCTCTCTGAGCCCTAGCCCTCCAGTTCTATATTCTCGCTGGCCCTCTTTTTGAGAGTCTGACCTTCATAACTAGTAAGTATTGTGTTAATTAGGATTCTCTTGGTTACAAGTAACAGCAACCCAACTCAAGTTGTTGGCTTAAGCAATAACTGGTGGGATTCCTGGCTCATATAACCGAAAGGTAGAGTTTGGAAGTGCTCTCAGGTACAGCTGGATCCAGGTGCACAACACCTACTGTTGCTTTCCTCTTTCCATCTCCCCAGGGGACAACATTCTCAGGTTCCTTTCTGACACCTCAGGGTGCCCAGTGACTCCATAAGTCTCCTGTAGGGCTCTCATGGTCCTGGTCTCATCTGACATCCAACCTGAGCTGCCCACTGTAGTGGTAGAAGGCAGCGCAGAGGGGAACAGAGGAGTCGGGGCCACAGGCCAGTTCCATTCAGATCTCCAAAACTGCTGGCCATCCTGTGACTTCAGGAGCAAAGAGCCTGGCAAATGGCAAATGCAATCCTGGTGTAGTCACCAAGTCTGCATGGGGGCAGTGAGCAGGCAAACGCGGCCTCTGTTGAGCCACGTTCAGAGGGTTAAAAGTAAAAAGGACAGAATCCCATGGCCATCTTGAGATGGTGGCTTTGGTGGCTGAGTGGAGCAGTGGGGGGTGGGAAGGGTTGGTGATCTATGTTGGGAATCCAGGAGGGAGGGAAGGGGTGTGGCTGAGCTGCTGGTGTAGAGCAGAGAGGGATGGAGGCATGGTGCCTGAGCACAGAGGTAGATGGGAAGAGGGCAGGATAGGGAGGAAGACTGGGGGTAGCAGGGCTGGAGGGGATGGAGAGCTCAGTTTCCGGTGTGACACACTCAGGACACCATGTGTGCGGTACCTTTTGCTTGTGGGACTCCACTCCTGGACAGCTTAGTTCTTGTGAAGCGTAAGAACAATTCACTGAACAATGCCTGTTCCCCGGAGAACTGGTCCCAGGGAATGGGTCCCGAGATGGAACTGGTCCAGACCCGTGAGAGTCAGAATAGTTGGAGTCTGGGCTAGCGTGGTGTCTGGAGCAGGAAATAGCATGCCATGCCAATCAAACTCCCAGGTCCCCAGCCTTGAAAAACTAACAGCAGAACTGTGTGAGAAATAAGAGACAGGGACATAGGAGGTGGAGACAGACCAGACATGAAGCAGAGGGAGTTCAGGGAAGGCCACCAAGCAGGGCTGGTGTCATCTTGGTAGGCTTTCTGGAGTCAGCACCAAGAAGCAGCTTTAATATTCCAGGTCAAAAGGACACTATGACCTCAGGTGCAGTGCAGCTCCAACCAGCTTCATCTGATAACTCCCTAAACCAGACCAGGCTTTCAGACATCCCTGAGAACCCTACACATGCTGAGGCCTTCAAGTGAGCGACTTCTTTAGGAAGCATGGGCTGCTCCTCTCCGTGGCTCTCATCTTCCCCTACAGAGATTCCCCACCCCGTACCTTAGCCCTCTTGTCATTTCCCCAAAGGCTACGCAAGTGTTCCACTTCCCGGGATATGGCCGCAAGCGTGGGAACCTGAGAGGGATTAAAACTCGCTAAAGCGGACAGCCCTTGGGGGCGTGGCCGCCAGAGGGCGTGGCCTGACTTTTGCGGGCTGAGAGAAGCCGTTTGGTCGCTTAGTCTGGGGAGGGATGTGAGAGAGCCGTCACCTAGAGTCAGTGGACCTCAGTTAGACCCGAGGCTGACAGGGCCCAACTCGGAGCGACCTGGGTAATCCACTTCCATCCATTAGGCCTGCCGCCCAGGCTGTTCATACCGGGCTACTGCGCTCTCGGGCCTCGGATCCACTTAGGCGTCGTTAATATTTTACGCCGCACAGCCAGGGGATCGATGACTTGCTTATAGCTCAGTGCTTAGGAGCAGTCACTGACGCTTACACTGGCATCTGAAGATGCGCAGGAGCACAAGGGAAATTGAGGCAGGGAGGCAGCGGTGGGTGCTAGCATCAGGAGGCTCCGAGGGAGGGACGGCTTCCCATGTTCACTGGAGTCTCTGCCTCACTTGAAACAGCTGTCTTCCTGCACAGCTGGGCTGGGTGTAAATCACTGGGCAGGGGAATCGGAGCCCACTCAGGTGCCACCCGTGGTCTCACTGGATCTTTTATGAGCCCTGAGAGAGGCCAGTCACCGTCCCCATTTTATCGATGGGGAAACTGAGGCTTACAGAGATTATGACTCTAGGGTTCTCTATCAGGACTTTGACTCCATATGGAAACTAACAAAGACATGGCTGGGTGTTTCTTGGTTCTTAAGAGTGTAATTTGGGACTGGAGAGATGGTTCAGTGGTCAAGAGCACTGACTGCTCCTTCCAGAGGTCCTGAGTTCAATTCCCAGCAACCACATGGTGGCTCACAACCATCTGTAACAGGATCTGATGCCCTGTTCTGGTGTGTCTAAAGACAGCTACAGTGTACTCACATACATAAGATAAATAAATAAATCTTTTAAAAAAATAGTGTAATTTATAGGGCGCAGGAGACCTTTGACTTTCTGGCCTTTTAAACATTTTAGCAAGTCGAGTACTCCAGCAGAGCTGTCTGGCGATTTCGGCCTCTCTGCCTAGCTTTCGAGCCTTGATCAATGGAGACTACAGCCCGAATAACCTGAACTAAAAGCCGTTCCCTTACAGCTGCTTAAAATTCTTGCCCAAACTCCAGCTTTTAATTAAGTCGGTTAAATTAGTGAGGCTGTGTGGCTCCCATCAGTGAAGCACCCGTTCCAGAATCCAACCGGCCGGCGTTGCACCCGTGCGCCCCTTAAGTAATTCACCCCCTTGGGCCTCAGTTTCCTTGTCTATAAAATGGAAGATGAGGAACGCACACTGTAAGAACTCTTTAAATATATCCAACAGCATGGTCCAGATATGTGAGCTCCGGCGCAGGTGGGGTGGGCACAGGGGCTCTGCTAGGATTTCCATCCCACCTGAGGACTAAACACTGTGTTGATGCCCTTTGAATAAATGGGCGAGTAATTCGTAAGCTCCTAAAGACAAGCTGAGGTTGTTCTGGCTTGTGGTGGGAACAGCGCCCTTAGGCGTGAAGCGGATCTCAATTTCTCCTTCTGCTAAAACAGTAAGAAGGGGTTGGGATTGGCGGCAGCAGCACTTCCTACCTGGTCCCTCTGGGTTACCGGGACTCCCGAGGCGCGCTGCGCCCGCTAGGGGACAGCAGAGAGTCAGCACTGCGCCCCGCACGCGGGGGCGCTTCGCAGCCTGGAGCATCTCCGCCCTGCCACTCCCCACCCTCCCCTCCCTCTTCCTTCCTTCCCGTTGTTTCCTTGGCCCTACCCAGTGCCCTAAAGAGAAGAAAAACACCCGCAAATAAGTACTAATTAACACAGCTCTCAGCAGCTGCTTAGATCTTCCAGACATCCAGAAAGTCATATCGGCCCTCTATAGAAACTGAAAGCCCGAGACTCGACCAAAGTCATACAGCAGTCAGAACCTGAACTCAGTTCTGTAGGCTCCAGTGCCAAAGCCAGAGCTTCCTCCTAAAGCCTTGGAGCGCAAGCAGGTTTCCAGAACTGCTGAACTCTGGATACCAACTTCTCCATCTTCAAAGAGGGGTGGATCGGGATCAAGTTGAATCTCAAGCTGTGGGTTGAGTTGCAGGAAACATCCCGGAGACTCAGGGCTTCCCGGATCCTCCGCACCCCTCCCACTGACTCTCTTGCAGGGATTGTGGCCACTGCGCCCCTCCTCCTGAGCACCCGGCTCCCTCCAGCGGGTGGGGAAACCGCAGACCGCGCGGCCTCCCCGAGGCTGGCGGGGGAGCGGTGGCGACGCGCCAGGTTCAGTCTGGAGCTGGACCGTATAGGGCGGGGCCTCGTCCCTCCCGCCTCTTCCTGGGCTAGCAAGGAGGGGCCGCAAGGGACGAGTCCCAGAGTGGTCGCTGCGCCTAGGCCAATGAGCGCGCGGGGAGCCGCGATGGAGCCTGGGGCGGCCAGGAGCTCCCGGGACCCCCCGCCTGTGTGGCCCCGAGCCCTCGGGGCAGGACAGGGGGCGGCAAAGTCGTGGTGCCCCGTGCGGGGAATGGAGGCGCTGCTGGTTCACACTGATCCCAGGAGCTGCGCCCCACGCTGCAGCTGCCGCCGCGCCTCGAAGTTTGGTGGCTAATTTGGAAAGTTGAGCCCGGGCTCCAGCATCACGACCGGTTCTGCTCACTGCTGCCTTCTCCTCCACGGGGTCCCGGCCCCACCAACAGCCGTAGCTCCGCCTGCCCGGGGCATGTGAGCCGCCGCCCCTGAGGCCGGGCGGGAGGCTCGGGCCCGGGCGCCTCCAGGCAGCGCACGGCGGAGGGGTGCGCCCCCGTCCCAGCCGCGCTCGCCATGGGCATTCAGGGTATGGAGCTGTGCGCCATGGCTGTGGTGGTGCTGCTGTTCATTGCCGTCCTCAAGCAGTTCGGCATCTTGGAACCCATGTCCATGGAAGGTAACATGTGGCCGCCCGCCCCTCTGTGACTCTTCCCGGGGAGGCCAGGGGTCGGTAGAAGGATAGCTGCCTCGGCTCAGACGCCGCCCCCTCCTGGCTAGGGAGGGCTGGGTCTTGGACTTAGAGGACAGAGAGAGCTCGGGCTGAACCGACCAAACCGAACTGCAGCGTTGGCGTAGATGGGAGGGATGCGCAGGGTGACATCTTGAACGAGCATTCCTAGCTGACCTAGGCTTGCGAGTCCGAGCTGCCTCTGGCTTGGGCCGCCCGGGAGAGGCAGGTGGCCCAGGGTGAAGGTGCCAGGAAAAGACCCAGGACCCAAGATACCAGTAATTGGCAAATGGTGTGAGACCTTTGCCAGTGGTAAAACTGTCCCTTTCGCCCTCCATCTGGTGTCCAGTTCCCTGTCTCCATGCAGAGCTCCTGTCCCTAAGATCAGTAACCAAATCCGCAGCCACATTTCTGTCCTAATAAAATATTAACAGAGAAAACAGACTACTCTCAAATCAGTCCTGACCATCTCTTTGAGACCCCTGACAAATATCCTTGGACATGAATACCAACTGCAGTACTCTGCCGCTTCTGGAGGAGGGGCCGTCTCTGGACAAATAGTTGGGCTAAGAGAAGGGAACACCAGATATAGAACTTCTCTGCTGTTCCAAAGGGTCAGGCAGAGTCCTGTTCCTCACAACTGAGAGAAGAGGGCTGGCTTCAGGTCACCTAGGTACCTTGGCTGCTTTATGGGAGGATGAGTATCCTGCTGCCTCAGCACTCCGACGACCTTGCCAGGCCCCAGTTCTTGGGAATAGAACCCAGAGGCTGGGGGAGGGAGGTGGCTCCTGTCTCTGAGACGCCTAGCATCCTCTTGTCATAGGAATGGGTCCCAACCCCCTGCACAGGGTTGATGAGGGCAGCGAGGGGCAGTCCAGGCTGCAAGGCATGACTCTACTCTGTTCCTGAGGGCAGAATTGGTCCTTTCCTAGAAACCTATCACCACACATACCCCACAGAAACCATGGGCCCCCTCATGCCTCTTTTCTAAATCTGCAAATGAGAACCAGAGAGAAAAAACTGCTTAAATCACCACCACCACCTTGGGCTCTTAGGCTCTAGTGAGCAGGAGAGTTGCCCAAACTTGCCTGGCTGGAGATAGACTCCAGCAATGAGTTTGGTGGGGACCCATATGAGGGTGCTTGGGGTTGGAGCAGGGGTGGAGAGAGATCTGCATGCCTCCAGAAGACTCCCTGAATCTGTCGCCTTCTGCACATCTCCCACTAGAAGTCGAGGAGTATGTAGTGTGGTGCCCAGGAAGCCGACCATCCATTGCAAATTCCTGTTTCCTGGGCCTTCTTGGACCTTCACCCCTGCCCTGCCCAGAAACACCAGTCAGCCTCGTTTCCATAACACTGCAAAGGTCACTTCTGCCAAGGTGTGGGGCAGTCTGAAGTTTGACTGTGAGTTCTCAGGAGAGCTATCTTTATAAGGCGGAAAGTATTCCTAAGACCGAGCTTGGTTTGTTTGACCTGCTAACCAGCCTCCTTCAAGCTCAGAACATCCCGCTTTTCCATCCCACGTGGACCTTTGGGAGTCCTGGAGTCTTGGTGCAGGTGGGGAAACACACGGCCTGAGCCAGTGAGGCCTGGGAGGGGATCCTGTCATCCTGACAAACTGTGCCAAGTCTCTACAGCACCATCTGTAAATTGGGCCCGATGACTTAACTCCTGCTCCCCCAAGGGCCACGTCAGGTTTCCATGGTCAGTACCCTGCTCGCTTGGTATTATGCTATCACCACCAGCAAGGGGATGGTTACTAGGAAGAACAGAAGCGATTCAGGGTTTAACACATTTCTCCCGTGGAGGCAGCTTCCCCTCCCCCTGCTTGGGTCAGAGCGGGGGCGTTGTAAGTTCTAGATGTTCTGTGTTGATGGAGAGTGGTGCCAGCTGAGAGCCTGAAGCACCTAGTGGCCAGCAGCAACTACGGGAGCGGGAGCGTCAGTTGTGCTGTGAGGAGCCCGAGTCCAGCCATCTGACTGGGTATGCACTGTTCTGCATGCGGCTGGGGTGAGAGGTGGCTGGTGCTCCAGGTCCTTGGCCGTGCCACGTGTATGCATGTGCAGTTGGCCATATCGCTTATCTTCTCTGAGCCTCCGTGGTTCTCATCTGTAAGAAACCAGAATGACCAGTCCTTTGGGACTGGTAGGAACCGAAGGGCCTGGAGCTTTTCAGAAGGTCACGAAGGGGACTCTATTTGGGCGCTGGGACCAGGGCCCAGCCCAGGCTGGGCCGAGGGGCTAGAATTTGTGTAAGTGGTGTCTGGAATGTGGGTTCTGGTTCTGGCAAGTCCATAAAAGCTCTGAAGTTGAAGCAGCATTTCCGGGTGGGTAGCTTTCCCTGGCTGGCTGACACTCAGTCCTACAGGGAGTCCCAAGTCTCTCTCTGAGCTTCTTCCCTGAGCCTTGCTCGCGGCACTGGCAGAGGGTGTCCCTGTTGCTGCATCCCTGGTGTCTTTGAGGTACTGGTGAGGTACTTCTTGGCCTCCCCCTCAACAGAAGCCTCAACTCCCATACACCTGGGCTTCCTCACAACTCCAGTCACCTAAGGTGGCTTCCTGAGTTCCTTTGTTAGTCTATAACTTGTCTCTGCTAGGCGCCAACAGCATGGGGGCGTGGCTATGTGCTGCCCACTATAGACCCATGCTTGGGACCAGGCAGCTGCTTAGTGAGGATTTGTTGACTCTATGAGGGAATCTTCCCAACAAGGAGAGACAACTGAGGCCTTCTTTCTGCCTCCATCCCCTGCTGCCCACTGAGGCTGAGGCTGGATCCTAGGAAGACACTGATCCCATTGGGCATGAAGGGGCTTCTAAGGGGCAGGGGTGGGGTCTGCCGTTGAGTATACAGAGGCCGGGAGATTGTGTGTGTCCCGTGTCAGTGGGGTTACGTGTGATTGGATGGGGAGCAAGGAACATGATGTGGGAGGCCCTGCCAGGTTATTGGGGCACTGGTTGGTATTTTGGGGAAAAAGTGTTAAATGGGGTCTCACTAGGTAACCCAAACTGGCCTCAAATTTGTGATCTTCCTGCCTCCACCTGCCTCCCCACCCCATCCTGGGATTGTAGATGTCTTGCCCACCATGCCTGAATGGGACATTGGTTCTCAATGGGGCTGTTCAGTGTAATATCTGAGGGGTCTTTGAAAAGCACGCTTAGTATGTCCGTCCCAGGCATTCAATGCCTGAGGTCTCTAGGCACGGCTCCCTCTAGAAACCTTGCCTTTTATTCTTAGAGAGGTCTGGAATCTCTGTGTGGAGCCCCAACACTGGACTCTTAGAGGCAGGCAGGGTTAAACCCATAGGTACAAGACCTTCAAGGATAAGCAGTCAGTGTTTCTCAGTGTGTCCCATGCCAGCAGCAGGGACATCCCCCAGGGTTGTTAGACACCAACATCCATCCAGGCCTAGCAGGTCAGACTTATAAGTCGAGCCCCAGGGGAGGCAAAGGTGGGACAAAGGTGACTCCCTAGTCACCTTTATAGTCAGTTGAAAGCCAGACTGTGGGACTTGATGAGACCCTGTCTCAAAATAAAAAGTTAAAAATAGACTTGAGGATACAGCTCAGGGGGAGAGCATTTTGACTAGTACATGTGAGACCCTGTGTTCAATCTCTGATACCTCTCTCCCCCCCTCTCCCATACCCACCCCCTCTTGCATCTTGAGATCCTCCCTAAACCTATGGCATCTGGATGTAGGGGATGCAGCAGCTTGTCTCTTACCCATCTCAAGAGACCACTCAACATGTCCCAGTTTGAAGACACAGCTCTGATCGGGCATAGTCTTCTGCTGGGACATTGACATCTATCCAGAGTCATGGACGTTTCCAGGTAGAGGAAGATGCCTGGAATTTTAGCAAGAGTCCTTGCTTCCCCACTAGGAGCAGACAGGAGAAGGACTGGGGCCACAGGGGCAGTACCTGGTCCTACTGGAGGCATTTGCAGCCTTCCTGGAGGGATGCAGCAAGTGGGTAGGCTCTGAGTCCAAGGAAGGGCGGCTAGAGCTTGCTGTGAAGAGAGATGATCAAGGAGTAGAAGGGAGGGCTGCCACTGGGGCACGGTGGGGGATGGCTGCCACTGGGGCATGGTGGGGGAGGGCTGCCACTGGGGCATGGTGGGGGAGGGCTGCCACTGGGGCATGGTGGGAGAGGGCTGCCACTGGAGCATGGCAGAGGGGATACAGGGAGGAGGCTGCTAGCTTGTAGGAATGATCTGTGATTCCAACCAGACATGGTAGCTTTGGGGAAAAAAAGGATTTTTATTGCAAATACTTCAAATCCTCATAAAGTTATTTAACCCTTTACAATTCTATAAGCCAGAAGCCTGTGCAGATCTCTCTGCTAAGATGGCACAGGGGGGAGCAGGGCTCTCCTCCTGGAGGCTCTTGGGAATAATACTCCCTTGCCTTTTCCTGTTTCTTGAGGTGTCTCGTTGGTTCATGGCCTCTTCCACCATTTCAACAACATCAGTCAGAGCCTTCTGTCTCAGCTTCTTTTCCAGTTATTCTTCTGCCTTACTCTGAGACACCTGCATGATTGCATCCAGGTTGCATCTCTGTTTTAAGGTCAACTGAGCAGCAACCTTAATGAACTTCATCTGTAGCTGGAATCAGGCATCAATCTTGGACCTATTTGGGGAGTCATTATTCTGCCTAGCATGGGGTCTAGTGGAAAAGACTGACCCAAGTGGAATCACAAAGGTGGTAGAGGCTGTACCCCTCTACAGTGTGGCCTGAAGGGAGGTTTGCTATCGGCACAAGGGGATGACACAGAGGTGTGAGACTAAGGCATCACCAAGGATCTGAGGTAACAAGGAACCAGGCTCAAGGGCTGGGCTGGTGCTATCATTAACAGATGACAGGAAAATAGTGGTCAGGGCAGGGGAGCAGGCAAGGAGGCCGGATGCTCCTGGCAAGGTGGTTATGAGCCCCGTGTTCATCTGAGGCTCTCTGTCATCTGGGGATGACACCCCATCACCTCCTGGAGCCCTTCCCAAAGTCCCTGTGCCCTCCAGCCCTGCCTCCCTTGCCTTCCAGTCCTGGCCGTCCTGTTGCCAGTTGGCCTGAGAACTCTGACTCTCAGTGGATGTCATGACTACGGATCAGACCTGTCAGAGAGGCTAGCCCCCCCCCCATGTGGAGTTGAGACAGCCTAGGCACCTCACAGGAGATCCCTGACTGAAGAGGGATGTGGCATGTCCACTCTGGGATTTGGAGATGTCCGGAAGTCTGTTGCCTAGACCTGGAACTCCTCCATCTAGGACCCTATGACTTGGGTCAGTGGTGAAATCCTGGAAGTGTTTGGGGCATAAGAGCCTCCCAGGCGGCATGAGGTTTCGCTAGGACCTGAGGTGTATTCTAGTCAACAGTTAGTCTTGGAGATAAAATGAAAGTGCTGTGATCAAGACAACAGAAGGACAAAGCTATAGATGCCCTGAGGAGAGAAAGGCCTCTCCCATGAAGGGGGGGGCAATTTCCCCAGCATCTGGAGCCTGACAGGTCCCAGAGAAACAGAAGCTCTGGATGGACACTGCTGTGATCTAGTATATGCACACCTGCTCCACAGAAAGGCCTTCTGGCCAGGCACGAACTCCAGAGAGGGGAAGGTATTATACTGAGTACTCAGAGCGCAGGTGCCCCTCCCCCCATACACATGCACACACACACACACACACACACACACACAGAGAGAGAGAGAGAGAGAGAGAGAGAGAGAGAGAGAGAGAGAGAGAGAGAGAACGGGATGGGGTGGGTATACCTCTCTAAGGCTCTAGGCCCTTCTTACCAGGTTTGGCCATGAGCTTGCTTTGTGACTGCGCCTTTAATCTCAGGGCTCACTTTGCTGGTCTTCACAATAAGAATCACAGCAGATTCTTTTCCTGTGTGGCTCACTGGGGTGGCATATAATAAAACAAGTTTGAAAGAGTAGAGATGGGAACTCAGAGCCAGGATCCCTGAGACCTGGTGCAAGGTTGGTGGATCCTCACTCCCAGCCCTTTGTCTGCCTCATGGCCCGGGGCTGGGCGCTGATGCTGTGTCTCAGCTCAGGCCTCTTCAGTTCTAGAGTAGCTACTGGGTCCCCTTCCTTCTTCCTCTCCAACATTCGGTGGTGCTACTGACTTCCGGTGGATCGAAGCCTCGGTGGATCGAGGCTTCTACGTATTCTGCCGCTCACAGGACAGACCCTCTGGCCATATGGCAGAATGACATAAGATGAAACTAGTCCTAGAAAGAGCACTGGCCAGTGCTGCCTGAGCAGCAGAGAGGTGCCCCAGTCTGAACCATCTCCTCATCTGTTGGGAGGGCTTTGGAGAGAAGCATATCTCCTCTGGGAATGCTCCTGACCCTTCCGTCATAGGATACCAAGGTCTGTATTAAAAAGGACACTACCTTCAAAGTCCCTATGTTCCTGTCCACACCCACCTGTGGGCTCATCACTAAGGGCCCCAGTGTGCCCAGAACTACCTGGCAAACAGCTGTTGTTCCATGAGTTATAAAGACAGAGGCTGACTTTACCTTCTGTCCCGAAGCTTTCCAGGTCGAGGTCTGTCTGGTGATAAGTTCGTACTGGAAGCATCCCTGGGTAGTCCAAGGCATTGCATGGGGAGAGACAGGGAGCTTACACGAGTTTCTCTTATGGTCTCTTCCTTACAAATCCACCAAGATGGGCTGGAGAACTGGCTCAGCAGTTAAGAGCACTGACTGTTCTTCCAGAGGTCCTGAGTTCAATTCCCAATAACCACATGGTGGCTCATAACTATCTGTAATGGGATCCGATGTCCTTGTCTGGTGTGTCTGAAGACAGCTACAGTGTATTCATATATATATATATAAATAAATAATTTAAAAAAAAACAAAGCCACCAAGATTCCATTATGGGGTTCCATCCTGAGCCCATTATCCTAGTCAGTACTCCAAAATTCCCCTCATAATATCATAGTTGAATTCAGTTCCTACATTCTTACCGTGGATGTTAAATCTCACTACATGAAGCCTGAAAGGGATCAATGTAGTTTTTACGGGATCCTGGTTAGTTCCCAACAACAGAAACAAGCCTGACTCTGAATCTCTGGTCCCACCATGTTAGAATGTATCCAGAGGAGCCCTCACCAGGAGCCCTCCTGACTGGATCCTTCAGTTACCAGAATTATGAGCCACACAGATCTCTTCACCAAGTACCCAGTCTTGAGTACTTTAAAATTTTTTTAATTTAATTTTTTTTATTTAATGTGTATGGATGTTGTGGTAGTTTGAATGAGAACCTAGAGGTTCTTATGTTTGAATACTTGGTTCCCAGTTGGTAGAACTGTTTAGGAAGGATTAGGAGGTGTGGCCTTGTTAGAGAAGGTGTGTCATTGAGGGAAGGCCTTGAGGTTTTAAAACACTTGCACCACCACCCCATCTGTCTGCCTCCAACTTTTGGATCAAGATATGAGCTCAAGTAGAGAGATGTGGAGGACTTTGGGACTTTGGACTAGGAAAGCTGTTGAATGCTGCACACCGGCCTTACTGGGCTATCTTAGTAGGGACTCAAAAAAAAAAAAAGACAGAGGACTGTGGAGGCCCTGCTTGAGAGGTGTTAGGACAATATTCGCAGCTGGAGTAGAGAGCATTCTTAGGGTATTTTGGTAAAGAATGTTGCTGCTTTCTGTCATTGTCCTAAGAATCTGCCTAAGGCTAAGTTAAAAAAGATTGATTTCACTGACAGAGGAGATTTCAGTACAGCCTAATGTTGACTTTGCCATGTGCGTTCATTAGTGATCACTGTTCGAAAGTTCTACAGTGAAAAAGAGCAAGCAAGGCAAAACCAAATATAAAACATACAGTTTTAAATGAAAAAGAACCTAGGGAAATTTAACTTGGAGCCAAGACTTGTGCTGAAAGAGATAAGATTAAAGAAAAGTTTGTTCCAAAATGGAATGGGGGAGGGGCAGTGCCTTCAGGGAAAGACCCCACCCAGCTAAGCTTCCAACTTAAGTTTTCTGCTCCTAAAACAAATAAACAAGGGAAAGCTACTGCAAATTTAGGGTACTGGGCTGTACCCAAAGTCGCCAGCCATACTTGGCAACGTTGTCTTGTGGTTCTAGCTACAGAGTCAAGAAGAATATGTGAGAAAATGGGTTGTGAGATCTTCCTCCACTATTAAGGAGAGCTGCAGAAGCCAAGAGTGTATCAGAGGAGGCCCTGCATGGAGTCCCTGAGAAGCCTTTGCATGAGGCTGTGAAAGTGAGACCCATCTGTAATCAGGACCACTTTCTTGTCTGTTCACAACAGTCCTTATTGGGTTTACGTCAAAGCCACAAGTTTTCCTCTGATTGCCACAGTGTGGGATGATGTAAGTCACTGGTGTGGGGACCATATTAAGGACATCCAAAATAAGTGAAATTAAACTTTGTACCCAAAGGCATCATGTGAATGAGCCCATGAGTTCTCTTGGTGATCACTGAGATGTCCTCAAACACCAGATTCAATCCTAACTATGCCAGGTGTCATGGCGACTTGAGGGAGTCTGTCTGTTCACTCTGCCAGCTCCGCCCATCCCTGGCCAGACATGCTGACACACAGGTCACTTGGGATACACGAGTGTACTCTGCACTCTGAGGGGCCCTGCTTCAACAGCACTGGGGAGGAGGGCAGAGCAGACTATTGAGAGGATTGAAGTCACAGGGATTGGAGCCAGTGGGTATGGTGGTACCTCTGGAGCTTGCTATAAAGAAATAGCTTTGGGATCCTCTGCCGACTCAAGGGAGGTTCTGCTCTTGTGTCTGTCTTCTTCCTTACTGTGGTAAGTTGCAGGAGTCGCCAGGGCCGCTGCTGGAAAGTATCAGTGACGTCCAAGGAAGCTTGGATAGCTTCAGCTACTGGGGACAAGAAAGTCCCTTCCTTCCCCAGGCCCTTGGTGGGTCCACTCAGCGAATCCAAGACCCACATTTCCCAAACTCCTACAAGTGGGTGGGACACAGTGGGAACCACATGGGGGGCAAGGCAGGACCTGGGTCTGTGTTGTTTATGTACTGATAAGGAAACCCAGCTTGAATTTGAAGGTGATTTGGCTGCAACGTCTGCCACCTACTGATCACCAGCACTGATTAGGCTGACCTGGCTGGCTAGGCAGGGGTCCCTTCCTCCCTCACAATTTTATACGTGTCCCTCCTGCATGTTTTGGCCTCAGACTAAATAGAGGAGGAACAATCCTATGTGAAGGGCACACACGTAGCTATGTTGATCTCTTGAACCCCTAAACAAGCTCTCAGAAAGAAATCAAAATAAAAACACAAAAGCCTGGCCTGTAGCATCTCAGATACCATGTGACTTCAGACGTTTTAAAACATTAAAAAAAAAGCTTCAAGGTCAGGGGAACTGGGAAACCATTTGGCTTGAAAACACGAGGGCCTAAATTCAGGCCTCTAATCCACAAAGTTCAGCATTGTAGCAAGAGTTCCACTGCTGGGACAGAAACAGGGAGATCCTTGAGGGTTGCTGGGGCCTGCTGGGAAGAGGTAGAGGATTCCTGATGTCCCAGTGCTCTGCTGGAGTTTTGGGGACACCCTGGAGTTTAAATGACATTGGAAAGCCATATGGCTATCTGCCTGCTCTGTTGCGCTTCTGGAATCCTAACCAATGCTCTTCCTCCCCTACTCTGGCCCATTTTGTTGCTGGGGATTGCTTTCATTCTTGACATCTCTTGTTGGGACCAAACCTTTGGGTGGGGACACACACAGAAACCACAGCAATGCCCTCCAGCATAACCTATCCCCAAGTCTGATCGCAAAGAGCATTAGGACTTGGGGGGCGGGGGGGAATCCATAGCACAGAAAACAGAACTAGGAAATATGCTAACAAGTCACAGCTAGGCCAAGGAATAAAACCAGGATGGGGGTAGATAGCAGTGTGGCGGTCCTCTCTGAGAAGGTGACTGATGTGTGAGCAGAGGCACAGCTTGGGACAGGATGCCTGTTAGGTTTTGGGGGGACATGGGGCAGTGGAGCTGAGTGGAAAAGGGAGGGTGGAGATGTCAGAGGTGAAATCTGAGCCAGGGTGGGACGCTGTAGTAGAGATGGGGCAGGTTAAGGGGCAAGCGTGTTTGCAGAAGCTTCCCCTAGCATCCTGGGAAGAAGAAACTGCCTGCTCAAGGGCAGAAGCAGCCTAAGAAGAAATCAGAACCTAAAGAGAAGGGAGGGAGTCAACCAGGCATGGGGGATGGGGTTTGTGGGTGTGTCTGTGTGCCTGCATGTTAATGTACATGTGTGTGTGTTTGCACGTGTGTGCTTGTACATGTGTGCTTGTACATGTGTGCATGTGTGAGTGTTTGTACATGTGTGCATGTGTGTGCTTGTACACGTGCATGTGTGTTTGTACATGTGTGCATGTGCATGTGTGTGTTTGTACATGTGTGCATATGCATGTTCATGTGCATGTGTGTGTTTGTACATGTGTGTGTGCATGTTCACATCTAGAGAAAAATTTGTGGAAGTGAGTTTTCTTTGAATTATATGGGTCCAGGCCTCAACCCAACTAGTGCTGATTTCAGTGTATGTCTTACAATGTTAACTGTCACTTCCCTTTACTTCTGGGTCATTGGTCATCTGGTTGTGCACGCTACAAGGAAGAGATTTAACTTTGCTCTGTGCATATGAAGTTTCCAACACCCCCTACTAAACAAACTGTG
>BTHU01000004.1:99939729-100134729 GCA_036184795.1 Tokudaia tokunoshimensis | reverse complement strand
TATATATAGTTTCACTCACTAGCTCAGGAGGCAGAGGCAACCGAAGTGAAGGCTAATTTTGTTCCCAGCTTCAGAGATAACCAGAGTGATAACTGGGATGGAGCATGAAAAAGTTGTGTTCTGACTAAAGGAAGAGAATAATGCACAAAATTGGGTGATTTAGACTAGATTAAAGATAGATCTTTGGTTGTTTGCTATTGTTTGCTAGGTTGTTCATTTGTGCGTTTTGTGTGCTCTTGGCAGTTAAGATATATAGTTTAATAAGACAGAGCACTTAATCTCAAGGGTCATGGCTTGGTAAAAGGCAATTCTTTTCCCAAATGATTCCCATAGTTTTATCAGTGCCACAGAGCATAGAGAAGAAAGTAGCCAAAGGAATCATCCAGGAGAAGGAATTTTCTAGAAAATGGAGAGAAGAAATGAGAGGAAGCATGTGCAAAGACCCATGGGTAGAAAGACAAAGCCACATGAGTTGAGGAACCACCGTTTACCCAGTATCTCTGGAGAGTGGCTGCAAATTAGGGAAGAAGCCAGAACTGAGATGGGAGGAGCCTGCAGCAGGCACCTCAGACTCTGATGCCAGCTACACTCTAATGCAGGTGCCAGGAAAGGGGCTACCTGGCTGTCACCAGTAGTTTAAAAAAGAGGGAGGGCATGTGGGTCACCAAGTGTGGCATATGAAGGATACTGTGTCCTCCTCCAAGTCTGTGGCCCAAAAGCTAGGCTATGTAGGAGGATATGTGAGAAGTCAAACGTATGACAGACACTCCTGTCAGCCATCTTCTGTAAGACAAAATGACTCATCTTCCCCTCAAAATCAGTCCACTGCCCTTGGTCAACTGCGGGGTGCTCAGACCCACAGAAGGGCCCACAACAACCACCACCACAGCGCACCTCTTGGCTTCTCTGACCCCAGTAGACCTGTGGAATGTCTACCTCAAGCTGACCTGAGACTGGCACACAGACCTCCTAACATGGCTACCCCTTCTTGCTTTTCCTATGGCATCCGTTGGCCAAGTAAAGCCACCAGAGCTCACCTGTTGCTCTTGAAAAGCCTGTCAGTGTGCATTTCTGAGGTCAGCAGTTGAGTTGCCTGTGATAACACTCAAGCAAGTTTGTTTCTATGTGGCCTACTTTGGTTATAAATAAGGGAAACAGAGTGCATATGCTCCTAACCAAGAGACTTACTCGTTTGTATATATGTTACTTTTCTTTGAGATTGAAAAAAAGAAACTTCTTTCCAATAAACCTGGGCATCTACCTAGGTAATCTGTTCTCTTAACTGCTTTTTATTAAATTCTGGGGAGTTGTATTTATCCCACTGTTGAACTGTGGGAACTGAGAGTCTGATTATGCTGTACTCACCCAAAAGGTTACCCACAGTCTTAGGTCACATTTTGCCAGCTGCAAGTAAGGAAGCAAACTTAAGCAGAAAGGATGTGTATCCAGAAACATGGGATGCACTGGTTCCTATACAATTCAAGAGCAGATGTGCAGCAGAACATTGCTTGGGACTGGACTGGGGGGCAAGTGCACTTGTAGGCTCTCTGAGTTGTGTGTGCCCTGTCCCCTCCCCTCCCCTCCCTCATCTCCCCTCACCTCACCTGCCACATCTGCCCTTTCACCATACAAATGCATTGCCACGCTACACAACGGATGCCTGTCACCTGACTCCCAAAGTCCCAGACAGCTGGGGGGATAAAGAGTTCTTGATCATAATTCCAAAGTTCTAGAAAGAGCATGAGGCTGTCCACCTGTCCTCAGAGCTATCAAACTTGTGCATGCTTTTATAGCTTACCTTAGATCCCAGAATTCTCACTTATGATCTTTGAGTAGCAGCTCTGTGACTGCACAAAATTGATGCTGATAGCCCAATAGTACTACTTTTTACCCATAAAACGTGTAATGAAAATTGAAGATAGAGTTTAGGACGGAGTGTTTGCACAGACATATAACATAGAAGTGCTTTCTGCCTCCAGAAGCTGTGATTTCTGAGTATAAGAAGGCTGAGTGGTGGAGATCCTGACTAGAATCCCTCAGTGGAGAGGGATGTCTCAGGACAGCAAATGGGAAGCTCATGGAACTATAATTGCAATGTGTATAATGGTACACTTCTGTTAGAGGTTTGGAAATTTCAATATTAGCTATTGATGTGCTTCATAATTATCCAAAAGCTATACAGTGTAGATCTATTAATATACCCGAAAGTCAAACTCTCCCACAAGCAGAGAGAGTTATGGTCTTCAGCTTGTTCCTTGGTACACTTTATTTTTTTTTTAAATTTTTTTATTAGGTATATTCTTTATTTACATTTCAAATGATTTCCCTCTTACTGGTTCCCCCCCCCCAAAGTCCTATATGCCCTCTTCCCTCCCCCTGCTCCCCAACCAACCCACTCCCACCTCCCCTTCCTGGTATTCCCCTACACTGCCACATTGAGCCCTTCCAGGACCAGGTGCCTCTCCTTCCTTCTTCTTGGTATCCTTTGATATGTGAATTGTTCCTTGGGTATTCCAGGCTTCTGGCTAATATCCCCTTATCAGTGAGTGCATATCATGTGTGATTTTTTGTGAACGGGTCATCTCACTCAGGATGACATTCTCCAGTTCCACCCACTTGCCTAAGAATTTCATGAATCCATTGTTTTTAATAACTGAGTAGTATTCCATAGTGTAAATATACCACATTTTCTGTATCCATTCATCCATTGAGGGACATCTGGGTTCTTTCCAGCTTCTGGCTATTATAAATAAGGCTGCTATGAACATAGTGGAACATGTGTCCTTATTGCATGTTGGAGAGTCCTCTGGGTATATGCCCAGTAGTGGTATAGCTGGGTCCTCCGGTAGTATTATGCTGAGTTTTCTGAGGAACCGCCAAACTGATTTCCAGAGTGGTTGTACCAGCTTGCAATCCCAGCAGCAGTGGAGGAGTGTTCCTCTTTCTCCACATACTTGCCAGCACCAGCTGTCTCCTGAGTCTTTGATCTTAGCCATTCTGACTGGTGTGAGGTGAAATCTCAGGGTTGTTTTGATTTGCATTTCCCTGATGACTAAGGATGTTGAACATTTCTTTAGGTGCTTCTCAGCCATTCAATATTCCTCAGGTGAAAATTCTTTGTTTAGCTCTGTACCCCATTTTTTAATAGGGTTATTTGGCTCTCTGGAATATACCTTCTTGAGTTCTTTGTATGTCTTGGATATTAGCCCTCTGTCAGATGTAGGGTTGGTAAAGATCTTTTCCCAATTAGTTGGTTGCTGTTTTGTCTTTTGCCTTACAGAAACTTTGTAATTTTATGAGGTCCCATTTGTCAATTCTTGATCTTATAGCATAAGCTATTGGTGTTCTGTTCAGGAAATTTTCCCCTGTGCCCATGTGCTCAAGGCACTTCCCCAGTTTCCTTTCTATTAGTTTCAGTGTTTCTGGTTTTATGTGGAGGTCCTTGATCCACTTGGACTTTAACTTAGTACAAGGAGATAAGAGGGTCTCCCATTACTTTCTAACCATATTCACTTTCCTCCCGTGGCTTTACTTCCAGAAATTTCTAAGCTCCACACCATGGCCCATCTGTCTATATCATTTATTGTTAATAGTTATTGCCTTCTGATCATTTGCTTGTGATGTCTGTGACACAGCGACCCATTCCAAAGGGCAGGGTACATTGTGTAGCTTATGCTTTACAATAACAGTCCCTTACAATTAAGTCAAAATTTGTTTGCTTCTGGCGAGGCCTCATAGAAGCCGTGACGATCCAGTGACACATTCTTAATTCAAGGACCAGCTTTTAAATGTGAATGGCCACGGAGCATCACCAGCACCAGCCACTGGGCTTCCAGTGCACCCAGGCCTTGAAAACGATCATGTATCGAATTTTGATACCTGGGCATAAGCAGATCTTCATTAAGATCGGTTTTGCAGTGTTTTGGAGGGTTTTTTTTTCTTGTCAGTTACTTGGATCTTCATCTCTGGATGCAGTTGCTTCCAGTTGAGCCTGTTGCTTGTCCCATCCCTTCTACATCCAATCCCTCCGCAGAGCTTACTCAGGTGTCATGAGTGTTTCAGTTCTTTCTTCAGATTTGTCTGTTTTCCACTGAGCTCAGCACCAGACCCTCAACTGGAAACAGTGTCAGGAACTTTTCTTCATCTGACATTGACTTCCCAAGAAAAGTTCTGAGATGAATGGAGCAGCCTTGATATTTATGAGAGAGAGAGAGGAGGATGGAGGGAGCAAGAAAGAGGGAAGAAATGAAGGAGAGTGAGTGTGAGGGAGGGAGGACAAAAGAGGAGAGAGAGAGAAATTTATAAACTCCACAAGCAAGTGCATATTTGGTAAAATGCCAGCTCAAGAAATAACACTTGCCAACCAGTATATGTAAACGATCTCACAGACGTTGGTCTGGCTCGATATTACAGAAAGTCCGGACTGGTGTGAGACATTTCTCAGATAGAGTTGGTAATGGCTGGACATTCATCCTTGCTTCCCGCTTTCCATTAGACCTCTCAGGATTGATGACATCATGGGAATGTGGTGTGTATCCATTTACCGTGGAACGAGCACTAGGCTGGCAGCTCTCACACTGGTGGTCTTGGATTCCCATGCCTGTCATTGCCGAAAGCAACAGTGAAACTGCTCTGGAGACAGCCCCTCTCCCACCATGCCAGGATTCCATCCCCCAATGCCAGGATTCCATCACACATTGTTGGTATATACTTAATACTCAGGCTTCTGTGAGAAATGGCCAAATGCATTTTAAGAACGTCCCAACCACTCAAACATATATCTATGATATGAGCAAATGCTTATTTACAAAAACTAAAAGACAAAAAAATAAATTAAGGTATATGGGTCCAGATAGGATTTAATAAGGCTGTATTTGGTCTTGACAACATCAGGGTTTACATACCAAGTCCTGTCACTCGGGGCCAGCCTTTTCAGCTGTAATCACCCGTCCTACAATAGCTCCTTTGTTGCAAAAGTGAACAACTTTTAATACTTGCTTTAACCAGAGTCTAGCCTCTCAGTTTCTCCATTTTAATAAATGAGCTAGAAGGCCAGGGTCTCTGACTCTGGTTTCCCTCGTACATCACTTCCAATCCACTGACAGCCTTGTTTGGTCCCATTGCCCAGGACCATCTGCTATTCATAGCCTTCCCTCCTTCTTACACACCAGTGGCCAAGCTACTGCAGACTTCTACCACAAGTCCTTCCATAGGCTCCTCGAAAAGCCTCCCGTCTCCCCAAGGGAGCCCACTGGGCAGCTCTCCTTTAAAGTAAT
This sequence comes from Tokudaia tokunoshimensis, assembly GCA_036184795.1. Classification (NCBI taxonomy): domain Eukaryota; kingdom Metazoa; phylum Chordata; class Mammalia; order Rodentia; family Muridae; genus Tokudaia; species Tokudaia tokunoshimensis. Next base: position 100,129,453 of record BTHU01000004.1, on the reverse strand, counting down.
GTCTGATGGTGACTTTCTGCTAACTTAGAGATATAGCTAAACACCTCACTGTAGTCTGCAGCCTCCTGTGAAAGTCAGTCTCTACCCATGTGCCAGCACAATATCTCCTTAGCATGTGCTCTTGTCAAACGATCTCTTATCACTGATGAAGCCAGGCTACCTCCCAGCTCAGCCACCACTCTTGCTGTTGCTAAAACCCAGGATGCCTGTGCTACACTGTGTCCATCTTGTTGTCAACCACTAGCCTGTTCCTTTGTCATCTTGCCATGACTGCCATGCCCAGTTCCTTCGCCTCAGGAGCCATTTGTAGGCTAAAACTCAACTTCATGTATGGAATTATTTTTTAAATCTAGATTTATTTTGTTCACTGTTGTTTTATATGTACATATGTACATGCATATATGATGTATACGTGTAAGTGTGTGGTGGGGTCCATGTGCTATGGCATGCATGAGGGAGTCAAGGGATAATCTCATGGAGTTGATGTCCCTCCACCTTTATGTGTGCTCCAGGGGTTGAACTCTGGTCACTAGGTATACACAGTAAGTCTTTTACCAATCTTACTGTCTCTGACATTACCTTAATATATTTACTTATTTCTTGACCAAATCCTAAAGTAGTAGATTGTAAACTCATGTATGCAGGGACTTTGCTGCACTCCTCATTGACACAGCATAGCTATTCCTTAAAGGTTGTTGAAAGAAGAACAAAGCCCTTGATTCTTAAGTTGACTCCTTAGAACTAAGCTCTGAGCATTAAAAAAATGCTTTAGTGTATATGACACAATTTCTTACTCTAGTATGCACATAAAATAAAACAATTATCACTGTGACTATTTTAGACAGGCCGATTGGTGGCTTTCAGTAAATTCTCCTTGTGAGGCGACCATCACCGCTTCCATCTCCAGAACTCCTCTTTTAAGTTAAATGGATTTTAACAGTCCTATACATGTGTGTAGTGCATCCTGCTTGCACCATGTGTCCACCATCTATTATCCCTCTCCCAACATTGTCAACCCCTCTCTTAAAAGCCCTCCTCTCATTTTTATGTCCTTTTTTTGATTTTATTATTGTGAGCGATCACGTGGGTGTGGTATTGAGCTAACCATTGGACAATGGTGAACTCACCAGTGGCTACACCACTGAAGACAATGACTCCACCCCCTCAGGAATTGTCAGTGTGCATGGTTTCTCTGAGAGGGGCTAGGTTCCATGAGATCCTCCCCTAGTGATAGGCCCAGTCCTCTGCAGGCCCAGTGCAAGCAAATGCAATTGCTGTGAGAACAAGATTGTACTGGCCGCATTATTCCCAGACACTAGCATTTCACCATCCTCCTCTCTATCATCTAGCCCTTACATTCTTTCCAGACCCTCTTTCCAGATGTTTCTGAGCCTTTAAGAGAGTGACACAGATATTCTTGGAACCGAGAACACTCATTTGTTCTCAGCACCTTGACCAGCTGTGAACCTCTGCATTCGTTGCTGCAAAAAAAGCAACCTCTCTGATCAAGGTTTTCCATGGATATAAACAAAGATTCAGGAGACAGTTTGACAACATAATCATTTAGAAAATGAAAACAATAGATTCATCCCCTCAGGCCTGTGACCTTCTTTGACCAGGTCCACAGCTCTAAGCATGAGATCCCTCCTGTGGAGTGGGGGCCTCAGGTTCAATCAGAAAGCAATTGGTTGTCACCACAACAGTTGAGCAGCTATTGCACCAGGGAACACATCTCACCCCTGTCAGAGCAGGGGCATGAACACCTGGGGAAGACTGTTGGTGATTTTTTGCCCCTCCTCCCGTAGCCTGTGTCACACACTCCATCAGTAGGAAGGGCAGCCATCAGTGAGGAAGCTTCTGTTCAGTTTCAGCTTGATTTCCCTCTGTCTTCTAACCAAGCTATGTGGTGTCTTCAGCAATAAGATCTTACCATTAAGTGCTGGCGGTCAACCAAGACCAATTCCAGTGCCGAATATGGGATACTTCCTTATGACTTGTTGGTCAGAAAGATCCCAAAGGCTCGCAGACGAATGTTTTGTTTTAACATTGATCTACTACTGAACATCTCATCCGTGATAATAAATTTAATGACAGAATATTGCATGACACACCTGTAGAATAAGAGTCTATGATGAGGCTGGTTGGAATAGGGGCAGGGCTCCAGCCACCAGTATTTCTCAGAAGCTTCTTAAGTGTCTAGGGTAAGTGACTGAAACAAGACATAGCAATAGTAGCAACAGGGCTGCTTCTGCTTACAGTCCTAAGATTTCCCCCTTTTGGTTTTCTTTAGAAGCTTTCTGAACTCCTCCCTCTAAGGATGAATTAAAATCCTATTGGTCAGCCTTCCTGGGAGGATCATGTCTGTTCTTACTTTTCTCTGTCATGAATAAATTGATATCTTAATCTTCTATATGTAATTTTATGAAAGGAAGGGCTTTAAATAATTGGAGCCTAGTACCCACAATTACATCCTTCTGCATCTCTGCAGCTTGTGGTTCAGTGGCTGGGCAAGAGTGACATGAATTTACTGACCACAGGAACACTTTGCCTGTAAATGATGAGTTTGCATCAGGGTGAAGTCTGATTAGAAAGGAAAGAGGGCCAACATTACGGTTCTAGCATTCTGAACTGCAGATGTGGGAGTGAGCTGAGCCTACAGGACCACAGCTATATGGCCAGAACCTGAGCTGAGATGTGTTGGCTTAGTAGGTAACGCTACTTGTCCCCAAGTCTGATGGCCTGAATTCAATCTCTAGGAACCACATGGTAATGGAAGAGAACCAATTCCCATAAGATGACCTCTGACTTCCACATGTGTGCATGTGGCACACACACCATATCCTCCTTCCCCAATAAATCTAATAACATTTTAAATTATTTATAAGTGTAGGTTTGTGTATGTGTATGGGGAGGGGCGTATATGCCCATGAGTGCAGGCATCTGCTGAGACCCAAGGTATCAGATGCCCCCCTGGAGCTAGAGTTGCAGATTGTTTGAGCATGTGACCTGGGTGCTGGAACTCAAACTTAGGTCCTCTGCAAGAGCAGTACATGCGTTTAACCTCTGGACCTTCTTTCTAGTGGGACAAAATTAAAGCAACAAAACAAAAAGCTCTCAATCTTAGAGGCCAAACTAATGGGACTAGAGGGCAGCACTTGTGCTAGCCACTCACAATGGCTTGCATAGAGGCAAGATGTCCCAGAGGTGAAATAAACCAGTTGATAAGAACTAAACTATCTTACATTTTAACTTAAAAAAAAAAAAAAACTTTGGAGAGTTGACCTGGTGCCATAGTTGATGGAGCTCTTATAAGGAAGTAATTATAGAAAGGTTTGCAAATAGAAAATCTTTCTAATACCATGTTCTATTTCATTAAGAATAATAATTTCTGTTGAATCCAACAGTATCGATGAGACACAGTCTCTTTCTAGCATGGGCCTATATGTGAAGAAACATTAAAAGGGTTGTAAATTTAGCTTAGTATCACATAGGCACCATCGGAATAGTTATACATAATAAGATTGTGAGTAAAGAGTTGGGAGTGTAGGTAAAGTTCTGTGGTTGGAATATTGAATAGAAACAGGGTTACCTTTTAAAACTTACTAAAGAAGAGAACAAAAAGCACAAGCTGCCAAATCAGAATGACATTTTAAAGCCCTGCTAATACATCATTTGCTTTTCAAGAGATTTCTATTTCCAATTGCATTTCATCCAGATTATGCTACCCTCTCTGTAATCACCAATTTTCCCAGAAAGTATGGATCTCAAGTACACTTGCCAACAGGCACGGTCAAGCAAACAGCTTCTTCTAAGTTGCTTCCAAAATTATTTCATCTGTGGCTGTTAGTCTCTAGTGTAGACATGTGTGAAGTCTATAGATTCTATTCTGTGCACTCGAGCTATTTGCCAAGTATCCACTATAATAACAAAGATAAATCCCTGTGAGCTGTAGTTGTCTAATGGACACTGTGGAAATTAACAAGTGTCCTCTCTGTTCCATGTGTTTCAATGTTTCATTTTGACTCTTGAAAAATTGTGAAGTTTCTGTCTTTTGGGTTTTGTTTGTGTGTTAAGAGATTCTAGGCAGACATTCATACCCCTGGTCTGGAACCAGTGTTATGCATGGTCGAATTGGACTTTCTTGGCATCGTTGTGATATTCCTGATGTTTGCTGGTTCTACCCACAAAACACCATGTTCATGTTACTCTGAATGCTTCCACCACACATGCATATGATACTCCATAGGATATTATTAAAATGAGCCCAGATCCAAGCAGTGATGAAGGGAGGCTCATTGGTTAAAGTCCACATTCTGTTATGCTTTTCAAACAATATTGAGAATGGCATGCTGATATAGATCTCTTTGGTCAAAGCATTTGTACTTGCCTTAGTAGATTAGCAGGAAAGAATAGAGTATATTCTGCCTTGTTACATCACATAGGAATATTGTATGACTCTGGCCTTGGTTTAGGATACATAAAGTGAGACAAATTTTGATGGTTGTTGCATGAGCTAAACACATTGGATGCTATGTATAATAATGAAGAATTGGAAGTGATTTCGATGATACACAGTAAAAAAAAATGATTGAATAAATTACATCATAGCTTGATGAAAACTAGGCAACACTAAAACTCATATTTTGGAATAGTATTTAATTACTTGGGGAAATATTTTGGGTAACATTTGCTGAAAGAGAACCAAGATTCTATCTTGCAAACAAGATTATAATCATATTATCATTATGTTGTAGTTCAAGTAACACACACGGTAGATTATGTATAATGTAATCATCATATATAGTTTGTATACAGTTAGATTTATTTATGTCTCCTTGCTTTTTCCTGATTGTCTAAAGTAATTTCTTCACCTTGACTAAAAAGTACATGATAAAATATTAAATAATAAAAGAAAAAATTAGTGGAGTCAAGAGAGAGCCTGCAGTAAATTGATATCCATAATATATAAAGAATTAAAAGAACAAAACATCAGAAGTGCCAAGTCATGCAATTGATAAAGAGGCAAATCAACTGATTAGACAGCTTTCAAAAGAAGTTCAAACAGCAAACAAGCACATCCAAAAAAGGTTCCATATTCTTTAGCCACCAGCAAAATGCAGATCTAAACTACAAAGCTGATAATCTGTCTCACGCCAGTCAGAACAGAACACAGAAAACTACAAATAACTGATGAGGATGGGGAGGGAAGAAACATTTATTCACTGCTGGCAGGAATGTCAGTGAATGCAATCACTATGGAAATGGTTGTGATGCTACCCCATCAAACTCAACATAGAGCGTTCAGCTGTACCATTCCTGGGTACATATCCCAAAAGATCTAAATGAGCACATGAAGAGACACATGCACGTTGGGCTTGTTGCAGTACCAACTGAAATAGCCCATTAAAGAATCAGCTTATGAATTGAGAAATGTGGTATATATAAACAGTAAAGTTTCATTCAGCCATAAGAACAAAGTTATGTCATTTTCAGGAAAATGGATGGAGCTGGAAATCTTATGACAGCAAAATAACCTAGACTCAGATAACTATTGCATGTTTTCTCTCAGTTGTAGAATGTAGATCTTTCAAGATATATGTGTATGTGTATATATATATATATATATTTCATATACCTATATATGAACAAAAACAGAAATGGTAATGGGATAAAGGGGGAAATACAATATATATGTATGGAAATCCTGCTATGAAACCCATTATTTTGTATGCTAATGTTTAAAATGATAAATAAAATAGATAAGAATTTATTAACTGTTCATGGGGCCATATTTGTAAAGATGACTTCGGTGTCCCATTTTGTTCCCATAGTTATTGTATATGAGTGATTTTGTGGCATTCAACCCCAGAGTTCAGTGACTTCTTTTTTGGGAGAACAAAATGAAGGCTGAGATAATTGTTAAATTTTTGATCCCTTTTAAAACTTAGAACCTATGGAAGTTGGCAAGCTTTGAAACAATTCAGTGCATTATATAGAGTATCAAAATATACCTAGAATTCAACTATAGGCAAAATTATTTTAAAATATTTCCAATTTAAAAAGAATTAGAAGCCAGTACAGTAAACTATGTACCCACGGTGAAGTGTTACACCTGTTTACTGGGGAATGTGGGAGCTCTGTGGTAAAGGTACCTGCTGCCAAGCCTATTGACCTATGTTTGATCCCAGGGATAGACATGGTGGAAGATGCCCTCAACTTCTCTGACCTCTACATGCATGCCATGGCATGAGAGTGTCCCCTTAAACACATATACACACAGGCACACACATACACACACACACACAGGCACACACACACACACAGGCACACACACACACACACAGGCACACACACACACACAGGCACACACGCACACACACACAGGCACACACGCACACACACACACACACAGGCACACACGCACACACACACACAGGCACACACGCACACACACACACAGGCACACACACGCACACACACACACACACACACACACGCACACACACACACAGGCACACACGCACACACGCACATATGAATCAAATATTAAATCGGTCTAAGCATGTCTGCTTCACTTAGCATTTCTCTTTGACAGAACTTTCAGTGTACTCTTCTCTAGCTTTTCAAATGCACATTCCACTACTACTGTCTGCAGTCAACCATTGCGCTGACTAACTGGTACTTAGTGATAACTTCTCCCCAGTCCTTCCTTGGCCCTGTTTGCCTTTGGAAACCACTATTCTACTCCTGACTTCTGAATGGTAACTTTTAAAACTCCCCCTTTGAATGGCAGGCTGTGGTACTTTCTGCTCTGTGCTTCCCTAATTAATTCGTCATTAGTTAAAAACGCCGCTGTTTTCAAATGGCAGGATTCTATCCTTTTCATGGCTGAATAATACTTAATGGAACAAATCTACCATAGTTCACTCATTAGCTGACAGACACATAGGTTGCTTCCATTCTTAGCAATTATGGACTATATCAATGAGCATGGAATTCATATGTTTCTTTGATGTATGAATTTCATTCCACTAAAATACTTTGGTACATGAAGGGGCTGACGCAATATAGATAACTAGGTGTTTTCTAGACCAAGTGATTGGATAGTAATGCCAGGATGCTGGAGTTCCCTCAGCATTCAGGGTTATAAAGAATTTCCCTAAATTCATCTGATCCTAACAAAGGCATCTTCGAAGTGGACAGGAACCAATGTTTAACCCTCCTTTGTAGGTGAGAAAAATGGGAGTTAGGGATGGAAAGGTCCACTCAGACTTTACAGAGAGTCAACGATGTGGGAGCTGCCGGAAGTTCTCATCTGATCTTGGAGCTGAGCAGGATGGGGCCCAGCTGCCCCTCTGCGCGTTGGTCCTTTCTCCTCTGGACTTTGACGAGTCTCTTATTCTTTACTTTCAGATTACAGAACAGGCCCGTGTTTTACTGTGGTAAGCAACCAGATGTGCCAGGGACAGCTCAGCGGGATTGTCTGCACCAAAACACTCTGCTGTGCCACAGTAGGCCGAGCCTGGGGCCACCCCTGTGAGATGTGTCCTGCCCAGCCTCACCCCTGCCGCCGTGGCTTCATTCCCAACATCCGCACTGGAGCTTGTCAAGGTAAGGCAGCCGCAATAACAAGGATGGAGGGCCGCGCCCCCGCTGCCAAAAATGCCCCGCCAGAAGGGACAGCTCCGCAGCTGAGAACTCCCATCCCCTGCCTCAGGGTACAGCTGAAGCCCCGGTAGCCTGATTCTTGGAGGCAGGAAGGTTTGCTAAGTCTGTCTTGCCAGCAGGCCCTCTGGCCTAGGAGTGGTTCCATGTGCGTCTGGCTCAGGAATAGCAACTGTGTGGGGGCGACTCTGTACCGAATGGCGCTGCCTTGTAGAAACACAGCGAACAAGGTAGTAGTTGTTGTTTTCTCTTCATTTGAAACTCTTAGAAGCCTGGGCTCCAGGTTGCACTTAACTCACCGAAGAAAAATTGTTCCTCTGGACATTTGATGTGCTACATTATGGTTTGTTTGTTTGTTTGCTTGCTTGCTTGTTTGTTTTTAACAAGTCAGAAATAAACTAGAATTGGATTCACTGTTTTAAATGCCCCCAGATGTTGTCTTAGTACTCTTTTGCCCTCCCCTAGAATTCTGGTTTTGGCGTTGCCTCTGCTCCCCCAGCTGTGTAAATTCTTCCATTGTCTGGATGTCTGGCAGGGAAGAGGAGGAAGTGAACAGAGGCCACTCCACTCTAAACTGATGGGCCTGAAAGCTCCCAGCCTATCTCTGCTTCCTTTAGATGTCTGCGGTGCTTTTTTTAGACGACTGCAGTATTTTCATAAAATTCACAAAATATGCTTTTTCTGAGGCAGCTAGGTAGTAGTTTGGCTCTGTTCCTTGTGTTCATTCTGAGGGTTGGGATTCAGGAAAGCAGGGTTTGAGCTGCCCTCATCTGTGTGTGAGGTGGGCCGCACTAAATTGATCGTGCCTGGCTTCCGGACACGACTCCTCCGCATGCCCTTGGATGTGTCCCTCTAGATGCCAGGAACAGCCAGAAGACGCTGTTTGAAAATCCTAGAATTGCAAAGGACTGATCGGAGCAGGGGTCTCCTTTGATGTCTTTTTGTCCTCCTTCTTAGAAAGTCTCCTTGAGTTTTGAGGAATTTGTTGGCCATTGTGTTCTGAAGTTGCTAATAGCCATGAGCTGTCGACAGTGACTAGAGAGGCTTCCTGTCAGTGAGCTCCTGGTCAGAGGTTTGGGAACCAGCAGAAGAATGAGAAAGGGAAGGAGAAGAGAGGGAAGGCAGACTCTCCTCAGCTTGCTAGTCATCTCACACAGTCTGGATTTTCCCCAAATTTGCTTCCTGTCCCTTTGTGACTGCTCATCAACACCTAGGTAGGGAAGACTAAACATTTGTTTGGCAAAAACCCATGGCTTCAAAATAGCAGCTTATATGGTCACTTGCAAAAAGAATTTCTTCTTTTGCTGGAGGAGATTCTCTCAAAGTGTTATATGTGGCCAGGGTGTCCTCTCACTGATGCTTTTAGCCCTTGGGCCAGACGCCGGCTGTGGGCAAATGTGTTGTTAGACACGGATGTATAGGCACAGTCTGGGAGCTCATGGTCAATAGGGAACTGCCTTCATATACATTTCCTGTTGGCTAAAACTCCTGATCAACACAACTATCTAGACTGACTCTGACTATAAAATTGTGATTTCAAGTCGTGTTTTAATAAACATTCAAAAAACCCTGATCTAAAACAAAAATGAAACTGTCTGTAGAATATAATTATAATTGTTTCAATACAGTCATTTGTGGGTCAGGACATTCCATTAAAACAGTGACACTTCTATTCTCAAACAAAAATTTTCTCCTCTGGTTCTCCTTTAATTATGGGGTGACTTTTCCCAACAGCCGTAGGGTAGGAGCCTGGAAATGTCACTTGCTCTGTTGCTTCTCAGGCCATCAGGACCTGGGGAGGGAACCGTGCTCACTGATGTCTACAAGGAAGTCTAAGACAAAGAAACTTAACTCCCGTTGGAATCAGGATTTTCCAAATGAAACTGAGAGAATACACTTGTATACATTGTCTTCACAGTAGAATCCAGGCCAACACCGTGGATAAGGAGGTTTCTGTTGGAAAGGTTAATTTGAGGACTATGTATAGAACCAGAGGCTGGCCTCTAGGTTCTTAGATAGGGCATTGAGCAAGGTGGATTGAGTCTGCTGTGGGGAAGCCCATGTTGTTGAAGAATAAAACAAATTCATTATTAGGATGGTTGGTGATGAGAACCAGGGGCTGACTGTTGCTATCACAGTAGCCAGAACTAGTAGAGTAGTTGACTAAAAGGTGAGTCAGAAGGAACCATGTGCTCTAACAGGGAGAATACTCCAGAAATAGGGCCCACAGTTACAACATTCCAAAGGAAGGCATATCTGTGGTGTATCTGAGGAAACCTGGAGAGGAAGGGGAAAGAGGAAGGGGAGAGGGAGGTAGGAACAGACTAGTGGACAGTCATGGGCTTTCTCTGATTTAACGGTAATGGGGAGGGATATGATGTAAGCTTTCAAAGGTCCTCCCTGGTACATGTTCTTGTGGGTGGGTCTACAGCTGAACCCACACATTTTCCAGCACAGCTCTCGTTTCTGGCCCTGGTGAACTTTTACTTCACAAGACAATTTTCCAGAGGATAGAAGGGAAATCCATATGAAGATGCTAGCTTCCATATGGCAAACTCAACGACCTTGAATAAATTCTGCCTTGCCTTTGTCATTTGCTGTTACACTTCAAGATAGCTTTATTATAGACATGTATCTCATTTTGCCTTCAAAGAATGTCTTAGATACATTTGATTATTATTGTCAATCTAAAGGTGAAAATGACACAGTAAAAATGGTCATTTTAATCATTGTGTGTTCTGCTCGGCTGTGTATGGTGAAGCCCCAGATTTAGTAGCATGGTCTCTGCTGCCTGTGGAAAGAGAGAGTTCCTTGTTGAGCGTTATTGACTAACAACTTAGTTATTGACATAAATATGGTAATATAATTGTGGATAAACTATTGCGTTTTCTTCTGCAACGAATCTTTCTCTCTTCCCCAATCTGACAGATGTGGATGAATGTCAGGCTATCCCGGGGCTGTGTCAAGGAGGAAATTGCATTAATACCGTTGGATCTTTTGAGTGCAAATGCCCTGCTGGACACAAATTTAATGAAGTGTCACAAAAATGTGAAGGTAAGCAACCTCATGTTTTGCAGATCAAGGGAATGGGGAGGGCAGGCAGGGTGGCATCGGCAGCAAGCTTGTTTGCAGATTAAACCCTAGACCTCCTGGGTTTGTCATTCCCAGGAGACCGGAAATATGACAGTCTGACAAAAATTATGCATCTTTGGGCTGTGGAACCAGAAAAGCCTCTGCAGCTTGTTCTACTTTTATAGACACAAAATAAGAGGCCCGTCTGAATCAAATTAAATAGTAAAATGTGAAATATTTTCGGCTGATATTTGGTTTAAAGTGTTCAAGACGTGTGTTTTGTATAGATCTGGAGGCACGACTTTAAAGTTGACTATTAGATACCGTTCAAAATTATACCACTGATACTTTCTAGTTAAAATGTAGAATGTTGAGGGGGCTGTGTGACTTATTAACATAAATTTTTGTGCTCTTAGTTAGAGCTTAGGATTTTCTTTTCTGGACCTCAAATTATGTCTACTGCATGCAAAGCCAAGCAAAAAAGCAACCTGAAGTGATTTTTCTATTTGTGTTTAGCTTGTAGAGTAGGCTTCTAAAATGTATACACAGGGGACATGTTTACATCTAGCATTGCTGCTACATGTAGAAGTAGGCTGGCTTCCAGGGCAATGATTTGTGTTTGAGATGCAAGTGTCCTGAAAATATGTCGACAGCTCTCAGTTCTCCTTGCTGAGTTCATAGAGTACATGGAGCGTGTTCTGACAGCCTTGGAGCAACAAGCAAAAATCCACCTTGTGTCAAGCTCAGGCAAGGCCTTTCCTTTGTTGTCATCCATCCTCCAGCTGTGGCCTGAGGTTCCAATTAGAAATCTGTGGTTTTTGTTGAACACATCTGTCCTTGGGTTCTTAACCTCCTTGTGAATTCCCAGTCTATCAAAGCAACAGAAGACAGCTTCTGATGTGAAGTACTATCAATAAACTATAGTCAGACATTTAATATGACTTGACCAGAATGCAATAACCTAGTTGTCATAGAATTGCCTTTGTGGGTTTCAGTGGTTTTTAAAATTATTAATTGGCATAATTTATAATTGCTGCTGCAATTGAGAAAATATTTTTATTTATATAATATATATACACATATATGATATATATGTAGGATATAAATATATCCTACATAAAATATCATCTATAATATCATATATGAAATTTCTATAACATAAATAAGATATATCATGTATAATACATATAAATAGCAGTTATTTTGCCTGTAGAACCATGAGACAGTTTTAGTTCCTTTCTGAAGCCAGGCTTCATAAAAACGTCTCATGTTTTAAAGAACAATAAGACTGGTTTTCTCCAGGGGGACGAAGCTTAGAAACTGTAGACATAAGGATGAAGTAGGGAGTATTGTTACTGACAGGGGCAGAAGTCTGTCTGCTTTTCAACATTATAAATTATAGGAGTGTCTTGAGGATGTTGAGTGAGGTTATTAGGTAGCTGCACAGGCTTCATTTTGACTCTCTCATGCTGGTGCTAATTAACTGTATTATATTGACATTTCTCTCTGTTTCTGTGCCTCTCTCTGTCTCTGTCTCTGTCTGTCTCTCTCTCTGTCTCTCTGTCTCTGTCTCTCTCTCTCTCTCTCTCTCTCTCTCTCTCTCTCTCTCTCTCTCTCTCTCTCTCTCTCTCTCTCTCATCCCTGTTCTCTCTGTAGTCCTGCCTGGCTAGCTTGAAACTTGCTATATAGAACAGGCTGGCCTGTAATTGGCAGAGGTCTTCCTGCCTTTATCCTTGGAGTCCTGAGACTAAAGACAAGACCCCCATGCCCAGCCTTTATTTCAATTCTAATGCTTGAAACTATTTAACTATATTCCGGTATGGATATTCAGCCATTATTAATGGTATCTTTTGTGTCAATGTATTGAGGTTTCTTGCATGCAGAATCCACAACAGTCTGTTTGTGACATTTTTAAGCTTTTCCCAGCTTACTATATTGAGCGATAAAAGATATAGTCAGCTTCAAGACAGGGCAATGAAGACCACATGGCCTGTCTAGCCTGTGTTTTGTCCTTTAGAATCAGAGTAACTTCCTGCCTGAACAAAAATTGATTTTCTGCCTTTTGCTTCTTGCTTGATTAGAATAGCTAACAGAAACAGTCATGAATGTTCACCACACAGAAGATGCAGATATAATAATGTTCACATTGAAAAGAATAGGGAACTCAATTTTTTTTACTAATCCTAAGAAATCTACTTTGTGATATATCTAATAAATCAAAAATTCAACCTGAGAATTAATATTTTTGACAATAAAAACAAATTCTCAACTGCACATTGGAATCTATAGCAAGACAGAGAACAAACCTCTTTGGCGAGATCTCATCTTTCCTCTGCAGTCTACAGTTATATTAAATTTAGGTGGTGGTTTTTCCTGTCTCTATTTTTCTATACAAATTGACATCAGATAGGATATTTTCTTGTTACAACTATATGTGCTCTGGCCTGGAACTGGTTGGAATAAAGTTGACCTGTCTTTCCCTGGTAGAAATGTCATCAGAAAGTCTTCCCAGAACCTTCTGCAGGTTGGATTCCCTCCTTTAGTTCCTTTACTGTATCCCAATTAGGGCAGCACACTAGGAGAATGGCACCATTTGAACACAAAGTGTCCTTTGTGGTCCAGGGAGGGATGCTAGCAGATCAAGCACACAAACTCAAAGAGGACAACAAATCTTATGTGTAGCCGGGAAAGGGGGTCTGGCGTAATAGTGCCCTCATTGTGAGCCTGCTTTGTGAAAGCTGCGTGAGGGTCAGCTTTTCAATACTATGACAAAATACCTGGGGTAATCAACTTGACAAAAGGAAAGATTTGTGTGCCTGTATGTGCCCTGCACACATGTGCGGTCTGAGGACAGCTCGCAGGAGTAGGCTCTTTCCTTCCACTGTGTGGGTCCTAGGGATCAACCTCAGGCTGTCAGGCTTGGCAGCCAGGGTCATTGCCTGCTGAGCTGTGCCACTGGCACTGTAGCTGCCTTTTCCATCGACTTAGAAAGGAAGAAACTATGTAGTTCTTGTATTATCTTAAAAACAAAAAGCCACTTCAGTCCCGTGGGTCATAGCAAATTCCCGAGATGACACCCTCCACTCCTCCATCACAGGCTGCTGCTCTGAAGGGCTGTTCATCCCAGCTTCCTCTTTAGCATCCTCCCTTTCTTTTACTAAAACCTCAATAAAAACATATAAACTATGGTTTAATAAGTATATACAGTTTAGAACAGCTAAAACGTAAATTAATAAGCTGAAGTCATTCAATATTAGATTTTAAACATTTTAGAAGGAAAAGAATGGAAATTTATAGCCATGATTTAAGAAAGGATCAGAGCTCACAGGTGCCTCTTTGCTTGTTTCTCTGAGGACCGCAGAAGGAGCAGAGGCGCCCGCCCCCTCTGGAAACCAGGTTAACTGTGGGAGGAAATTAAGAAATTAAAAATATGTAGTTAAGGGATTACGTTTTATGTCTGGAAGAACTCACTTGAATTAATGATTAACTTTTAATGTTTGGGGATTTAGATTATCATCAGCCTGGCCTCCAGCAATCTTAAGAGCACAAGGCAAAGTAATTTTTACCATGTGGTCCCTACATCCATGCACTCCCTGATATGCGAGTGAGAGTGCTTGGGATTTCTCTTTACCACAATAATTTCATACTTATATATGTATATATTATATTATGTTATATTATATATGTATGTATAGAATATACTGTATATATGAATATGATATGATATATATATTGCATTATATATGTATCCCACTGCACCCAGCAGGCCTTTCAAACTGCTGTATTTCTATGGCTGGCATCTGATACAGACTGATTTATGGCAACCATGCTCAAGTCACCATTTTGGATTCTGTTACTTGGGATGCTTGCAGTTCTACTTAAACGAGATAAAAATAGAGTTGTAGGAGCTTGTAAGATGATGAACGAGGAGAAGAGGTCTAGCCTGTGACTCTGGTTGGAACCCTCAGCACATAGCCCTTCCAACTAGGTACTTCCACTACTGTCTACTGATGAGATCACAACTCCAACTGTGGTCATTCTGAAGCTATGCAACTTTGAAACTAAGGGCTTCATGACAGTAAGGGACAGAAGGAGAACAGGTCACTGGGGAGGGAATTCAAACTTCTGCGTGAGATAATTTGTCTCATCCTGTTTTACCTTAATGAGCCCTAGCGGCTGATTGCCTTTGGCTTCCGTGGCATTTAAAATATTCATTAAGGCATTTCTTTAGGATCAGTGTGTGAGAAAGAGGGCGAGAAGCAGATGGAGTGTGAGGAGAGATTGCGTGAGCTTATCAATTGGCCACAGAGGGCAGTGTGGCATACATGACCTAGGGAACATGGAGTTGAGTCACCTTTAGAGATGTCTATCTTCCATGACTTCCTATTAGATATGGGGTACCTGGGCAGGATGTGACATCAGGCAAGGCAGTTGTGTGCAGCTCCATGATCCCTGACAGGACCAAAAGTCAAAGGCAGTCTGTTGACCACATCTCCAACAGCAGGGGCAGGCAGTCCTTCCATGAGGAAGCTGACTAGAACATCACTCACCAAGTGCATATTCTTACAACACAGGAGCACCACTGTGATTATGTGGGTGTGCCTTTGGGAAACCAAGTTGGTACTTCCTACTCCTAGTCTGGTCACCACAGGTCAGCAACTCCCAATCAGTGCTCAGGCCACGTGGTCTTCTCTGAGGGATTACAGTATCTGCCCTGTGGGAAATTTGATTAAAACAAATACAGAAGATGATGGAGCATATAGAGTAATTAGTGGAGGAGTTTAACATAGTACAAAATATGCAGAAAAAGAGAGAGCAAGCTTTCTAGACAAATGCATTTGGAATATTAGCATGCTATTAGTCTGCTAGTTTCAGTTTTAGAGGTGGCGAGTTTATTTGGCTCCCTATCTTGAATTTGGTAAATCCCTCGGGAAAGTCTGTCTTAAATAGGCTCTTCTCTGGACAGCAGTTATTTGTTGCAGATAGCTGCTTCTGGGGGCTTGACTTCAGAAGCACTCTGTTTGAATCCTTGTAACCATGAAATTTCATATTGTGGTCTCCAGATGACAAGAACTCTTCTTTCTTTTGCAGATATTGACGAGTGCAGCACTATTCCTGGAGTCTGCGATGGCGGGGAGTGTACAAACACGGTCAGCAGTTACTTCTGCAAATGTCCCCCTGGTTTTTACACCTCTCCTGATGGCACCAGATGCGTAGGTGGGTTTAATTACAGATGCCAGGCACGGATTTTATACATCATCCATAATGAGCATCTCTCTGAAAAAGTTTGTTAAGGGGACCAAGTCATTTCTGGAAATGCATTCAAGGGTCAAGTGCCTGTTAACTAGCAGAGGTGTCTTTTCTTCTTGTTTTTGAATTTGTAGATGCCCTCAGTCTGTGAGTTAAGGTGCAGTCATGCTTCGTCTAGCCATGCTGTCTCTCCATGACTACCTTTAGTCATTTTACAGAATCTATGTTAATCTAGGTCTGAGATTTTGCAATAATCTTTAATTGGTCTGGCTTCTTTGCACTCTGCTTTGTCAGACTTAGCTTCCTAAAAATAGTGATGTGATTAAGTAACATTCTTGCTTAAGCATCTCAGGTACTTTTCACCAGGACATGGAAACTAATGATTTTCAATCTGTGTCCAAAGGTTCCACACAAACTGCAGGCATACTAGTACCTGCATATATACACACTCCTGGAAAGACAACATACACACACATATCCCCCCACACACACACACACCCCACATGCACGCCCTCTCCTCCACATACGGCAGGTCCTCTCTTATCTGTTGCGGTGTTTTACTTGCCTAAAGACAGAAAATTAAATGAAGGTGTAATTTATTCTTTTTAAAACTAATTTAATTTATTTTTAATTATATGTGTATGTGATTTTATGCACTTGTGAGTACAGGTACAAAAGAGGGTGTTGGATTCCCTGAAACTGGAGTTAACAGGAAGTTGTGAGCCTTCTAATACAGGTGCTGGGAGCCAAACTCAAGTCCTCTGCTGATGCCGTTTGTAAATCAAGGGCTGCCAATAACCTGATGGCAGCTTGTAACTTCAGCCCCAACAGTCTCCATTTTACCACAAGGATCAAGAGTCGCTGACTCACTGATTTAACAAGCTAGCCATCCAGATCTATAACCACATGGGATCAGTTAATTTGCAAAATAATAGTCATTAGCCTGTTACAAGTTTGCCATTGTGCTTTGCGGGCTGGAGAGATAGCTCAGCAGGTAAGAGCACTGACTGCTCTTCCCAAGGTCCTGAGTTCAAATCCCAGCAACCACATGGTGGCTCACAACCACCCATAATGAGGGCTGACACTCTCTTCTAGTGTCTAAAGATAGCTACAGTAAATCTTTGGGCCAGAACTCCTAAATTCAATTCCCAACAACCATATGAATGCTCACCACCATCTGTACAGCTACGGTGTACTCATATACATAAAATAAACAAATAAATCTTAAAAAAAAAAAAGGTCCCAGCTTTGCTCGGAAGAAGAAACCATCCATCTGCAAATTATATGTACACATTTCATAATTTGGTCAAGTGTTTACAATTGGGTTTTGACTACCCAGCTAGGATACAAATCAGGCTTGGGGTTCTCTGCCCATTCTTAACAACCTTTGGGTTCTGTGCCCAAAATATTTAAAAACATAATATATAACATGAAAAGCTTTGAAACCTCTCAAGTCAGAATGTAGAACTTTCTTTTCTCCACCATGTTCGCAGAGAGGTATCCAACTGTGCGCTTCCCAGAACAGGCTGGTCTACACCCTCTGTGTAGCTTCTCTTCCTAGATCTAGCTAGAATATGACCCAGTCTTGCTGAGATGTCTGCCCAGAGACCTGAACCAGAATTAACATCTTCGGGGAATTGCATCTGTACTTGCCGGTGGTCATAAGTACCTCTCAGAAATTGTCTTGTGTCTGTGATGCTAACCCTTAGTCTTTTCCTATGGTTTGTCTAGGTTTGTCTTATCCTTCTTTACTTAAAGTAAACAATGTAAATGTTCCTATATTATGTGTGTTTATCTTTAAGTATTTCAACAGTAACACCATCGAAGGCTTTGTGTTCTTCAGAATGTCTCAGACAAGTGTATGCAAACGACCCTCTATGGCAAAGCTTGATGCTGAATATGCAGACTTAGGGTTTTAACTGTCAAAAAAATTCACCTTACAAAATCCATTCATGCATATCTTACATTAAGTGAGAAGCATATTTAAGATATGACTTACATTTCTCAACTTGATTCTATACATGACTGCACAGAGATGTATTTTCCTTGGTGAGCCACGTGTGTAGATAGAAATAGGTGTTTGCCCCTTGCTATGGTCTCCTCTTCCCAGGAGCACCTCAGGAGCTTTTCCTGTGCTCTGAGCTCTTTTTGGTAGCTGAGAGTTGTACCATAGTGTGTAAGCTGTTGTCATGACAGTCAGACATGATGTAATCCAATAAAAGTGATCTATAGGAGAGTGCCCCACCATGCTGCTTTGAGAAGATACTTTTCTGCCAAAAATAAAAGAACTCATCTAGAACTGTTGGTTCCCTATAGGACTAAGAATTTGAAGTCAATGATGTTTTGGAATTTATTAATAATTAACCCTTTGAAAAATTACTTAGAGCCTCAGGACAAAAGGGAACCTGATTAATAAGTATTAGATCTGGCTGAAAATTGGCTCCTCCCTTCAAAACGCAAACTCACAAGTCTGAAGCACAATTTCAGACTAAAAACTAATGCCCATGTCACAGATTAATGTTTTAAAAATGCATTCATATAAATGTTTGCCTAAAGTAGTTCGAATTACGTAATTTAAACCAAAGACAACCCAGACCGTCTTTAATATATAGATGTGTCTTTATGAATAATTGTCTGTCACCATTAGTAATTGTCTTAGTCTTTTTTTTTCCTATGGCACATTGGTTTAAACCATTTCATCTCACCCTGGGTATGGAATGTAGAGTTTTGGCCAAGTGTCCCAGTGTGCAGGGGCAAGGTGTGAGACAAGGCATTTCTGATTGTATACTGGGCCAGTGGAATGCTCAAGGGCTCAAAGCTTCCTTTCCAGAGTGTACACTTGTGGGTCAGCCTGTCATAGCCCCAGAGTGAGGCATGGAGGTCTTGAGGCAGAGGAATGTTGTCCCAAGTGTGATCACAAAGACTATGTGTGTGTGTGTTTTCTTGTTTCTCTCTCAGATGTTCGCCCTGGTTACTGCTACACGGCTCTGAGCAATGGGCGCTGTTCTAACCAGCTGCCACAGTCCATAACCAAAATGCAGTGCTGTTGCGATGTTGGCCGGTGCTGGTCTCCAGGGGTTACTGTCGCTCCCGAGATGTGTCCCATCAGGTCAACTGGTAAGAGTCCATCTATCTAGCATCTATATATAGCATATCCCATGCAACCCTTCCAAGTCCATGGCAGTGTGTGCAGTACAGATCCAAATGATACTCGGGTAAATCAACAAGATTCCAGAAATGTGAAGAGTGAGCATGGAGGAGTCCTCAGATGGTGCATAGGTAAAGGCGTGTTTCTAGATCTGCTGGTGACTTAGTTCTCTCATTGCCATGGAGCAGCATGGAGTTTTTGTTTTCTCTTATTCCTCAGTGGGGACTTGGTGGCTCTCCTGTGGCTCTTACCAGCTCAGAACGATAAATCCTGGCTGCCCTACCACATACTTCTCCCCTTTCCCTAACATTCATCACTTTTCCTTCTGCCAAGTCCTGTTTTTTTTTTCCCTTCATAGCTTCCCAATTGTCTGTCATATTTTCTTCGTTTCCACGGAAAGCTGATCATTCTGCAATCAGAATGGTTGGGGTAGTCTCCCACGTGTCCAGTGGGAGATCTGCCATGTACATTTGCCAAAGTATAGCTCACCTGACACTCGCTGGAGAGGGTGGAGAGGAAGATGTCTGGGATATTTTCATTAGTATGGCCACAGGTGATATTTGGTGGTCCAGATGATGCCTTTTCCTGCAAAGAAATATTTATGATTTGGCTTAGCATCTGGAGTCCCCAAAGCTGAACCTAGTTCTTTTAGTTGTAAATGTTATGAGAGTTTGATTTTTTTAATTTAAATTATATGGTTGTGTTTCCCTTGAATAGTCTCAGCATTTCTAAAGGAAATCAGTTATTTTTTTCCCTAAAATATCTGCACAGTTCATGCCTTACCTTCTATTCCCTTTTCCCACAGTCCCTGCTGGTTACATATCTGCTAGAGCAGTATTTCTCAACCTGTAGGTCATGACCCCTCTTGGGTTCTCATGAGTTTTAAAACTAGGTTGACCTGGTGCTTACAAGTGCTTGAAAACAAAATGTTTCCTTTAATACATCAAAATTCAATTAAATCCAACATATACTGAAATCCTCTTTATGTAATTTACAGGGCTAAGCTGAGAGTGAGAATTAGTTGCAACTCATATGCAGTCCAGATGTAAAGTGTGTCATAGCAATGCAGTGACGTGTCCTCGGAACAGTTGATGTGGAGTATCTAGGTGATAATTCTGTGGGAAGAGTCACTGTGGTTTAGTGAAAGGCTTTAGCATCCTGAATCAGTAAAGCACAGACAAGGGAGAAATCCCTTCCAAATACGATGAGATACCAAGAATTTGTGGGTCAAAATTCCAGATAAGTAATGGAGCATAGTAATGGAATTCTCTGGAAGCTTGAACTAGGTCTGAGTTATAGGTGTGAAGCAAAACTGAAGACTGTCCATTTCAGAAATGGACTAGTCAGTAACGGCCCAGCATGTGGAGCTTAGTGTGTTTAGTCAAATGTAAAATGGCAGGATGTCCCACGAGGCTGAGTTATGAGAGCATTTCAGAATTCCACAGGTAAAGAAAAACATTAACCTAATTTATGTTAATGGTTAACGCTGTGTGAAAAAAAATCTATTTAAGAATCACTTTGTGACTGTGACTAAAATTACTGACATTCTAGCCCCAAAGTAAAGAAGAAAACTGCTGTGGTCTGCCTGTAGAAAGGGACAGTGACCACCCGCAGCTGCCACAGATGCTCTAGATGCTGCTGTCTAAAGAGCTGCTCTGGAAACTAAAAGATGTCACAAACCTATCAAAGATTTAGTCTTATAGAGACCTGTTATTGTTTAAAAAGAAATGAGTATTCAACCCGAACATGGGCAAACACAGGGAAATACGAGATCAAGTCAGAGTGCCCCAGCTCACGGAATCATTGTGCAACACTCACAAGCTGCACCACCCTGCCCTTCCTGCTCCATGAGTCTAGTGGTGTTTACCAGACAAATGCTCAGGGCTCTGCGCTGGACTTCCTGCCTTCTGCATTTCTTAGAACACTTCCATCCCGTGACTTTAAATATCACCTCTCTTCTGATAACAGAAAAGAAAATGACTTCATCTCTGGGCTCCAAACTGTCTTCACCATTTGTTGTGTGCTATCACCATTTAACTTAACCGCTCAAAGTAACATTTGGCTTCTGCTCCTCATACCAGCCCCCAGCTCCTGACGGTTTTTCTCTGACAGTAAAAGACAACAGCATTTACCTATTTGAACAGCCAAAACACTAGTAGTCATTCCTCATTTCTTAGTTCCGGGGCCTGAACACTGTTCCTATCACCAAACACTGCCATTTACCTGTATGTTGTCCTGGGACAATGTGTGCACTCTGTCAGGTCTACCACCAACTCTCTTGTGCGTTCATCAGTATTTTGTCCTTGGATTTCCACACAAGCCCTTTTTCCCTATAGTATGTATATACCAACAAGAGTGATCCGAAAAGATTCACGTGATCACACACTACCCTGCTGAAGACTGCAGTGGCTTCCCCATGCACATAAAACAAACCAAAGACTTATAAAAACAAAACAACAACAAAAACCAAAAACGAACAACAGTAGACCCTCATGTCGGTGGCACAGGCTGGCCTTATACTCAGTGTGAGAAGTTCAAAGGGGACTTTGAGCTTCTACTCTTGCTACGCTCTTTGGTTTGTCTTGCTCGCCCTTATTTTGTGAGTCTGTGAGTTTTCAAGTAATTGAGATACAATGTAATGGGTATCCTTACATCACTACCATCTTCTATGTCATGTACTTCTCTCTAATAAGGACACAAGCCTTCTGATGAGCTTTATAGATCCCTGAGACAGCCACATTGGGGTAGGTAAAGAAAGTGACACCTAACATTTTTCCTGTTGAATTTCAATGTAAAAATAAATGTCTTTCTAGATTTTGGAAGGAGTACATGATACCTGCTCTGGAGACATTAGTTTTCTTTTCTTTTCTTTTGCTTAAATTTTTAATTATTGTCTCAATGTGGTTATTGTGTACTTATTAAAAATATGAGTGAAATTGCTTATTCTGATTGGCTAATTCACTGTGATTCCATAAAGACACGTCTTCTCCTTTCTCTGACTGTGTCCTGTTGTATTGTATTCTTCCAGAGGATTTCAACAAGCTGTGCTCCGTCCCTCTGGTAATTCCCGGGAGACCAGACTATCCTCCCCCACCCATTGGCCCCCTTCCTCCGGTTCAGCCCGTTCCTCCTGGCTTTCCTCCTGGGCCTGTGATCCCAGTCCCTCGGCCACCGCCAGAATATCCATATCCATCTCCATCTCGGGAACCACCAAGTAAGATTCAAAAGCCACCTACTTACTTTATCTTGCATATTTTTGGCTTATTTCACTTTCATTTTAAATATATTTTCTCCAATTGTTAGATAAAAATTTTTGCATAGTTTTACAAGTTTCTAGGCTTTCCTGTTTTGCTAATAAGAATGGAAGCCTGGTATGTTCCAGAGATGAATGTCCTTTTGTTATTGATATTCCCAATCAAATGTGGGAGGGGTAGGGGAAAGACTAAAATCACATTTAGAGAATGAATTAATGGCAGAAGATACATGGTATTACACCTTAGGTCATTTAGTGTACAAAGTACTTAGATAACTGCCAACACCTTGCTGCCATAGTTATTTCCCAAACTGGAGGATTGAGCACAGAGAAGGTGGGGTGAGGAGAGGCAGGCAATGTGTTCTCTGAAGGCTCACCCTTTGTGGTGTCTCATTTAGGACGTGGTATCTTGTTCACTATTGACAGATTAAGAACTGATGTCATGGATGTGAATAAGTTTAATGGGGTTCAATGCTGTTCTTCTAGGGGTGCTGCCTTTCAACGTTACTGACTACTGTCAATTGGTCCGCTATCTCTGTCAAAATGGTCGCTGCATTCCAACTCCCGGTAGCTACCGCTGTGAGTGCAACAAGGGCTTCCAGCTGGATATCCGCGGCGAGTGCATCGGTATGTAACTCGTCACTTGATTGACACTGAGAGAGATGTCTTAGTGTTCTATTGCTGTGAAGAGTCACCATGATCACTGCAAGACGTGTAGCCCATTATCATCATGGTGGAGATTGTGATGACAGGCAGGCAGACATGGCACTGGACAATAGTGGAGAGATCTACATCCAGATCCTCAGGCAGAGGGAGACACTGGGACTGACTTGAGCATTTGAAACCCCAAAGTCCACTACTTCCTCCAACAAGGCCACTCCTACTCCAACAAGGCCACACCTTCTAACCCTTGTCAAGTAGCTCCACTCTCTATTGACCAAGCATTCAAATCTGTGAGCCTATGGGAGCCAGTCCTTTTCAAACCACCACAGTCTATACTGGTTGTCTATTGGTATTGTAACAAATCATGCAGCCTTATACAGTGACTCCAAACAGTAGAATGTTACTATCTTTGGCTCATAACGACCTAGCTTTAAAAGCTAGGTGCTGGTAGGATCATATCTTCAGAACCTCTTGGAGAGAAAGAATTTCCTGACCTTCTCAAATTTCTCAGACTCTGGAGGCAAGTAGTGCATCATGGCCCTTCTTTGTTGATACTCCCGGGAGGGCATTGTCTTCAGTATAACAGAAGGACAATGGGACTTCTGGGCCCGACAGCACTCGGCTGACTATGCTCGCTTGCCTTAAAATAAACTTGTTTCTTAGTTCTTGCTTTCTCAAAACTGTTTGTTTCATGCTCATATGGGCATGTGTCTAGAGGTTATCCAGAGTGACCCTAGAGAGGGAGGGAGAGGAGTGAGTGGCTCAGAGTCAGACTTGACTCTTCTCCCAAGATACCTGAACACCAATAAGGCTTTGCTGAACCTTAGTTTATTTATAAATATCAGTGTAGACCAGTGGGTCACACTACTGAGTATTTAAAGCAACCTCGGTACTTTGGTACTAAGGCTATGGAGACTGCCCAGATAGGTGATAATTGAGAACCTTCCTTTAAACAACCACCTATCTCCATATATTTTATTCTTACATTTTTAAATAGAACAGCAGGAGATGCTTAGACATGAAGCAGACCTTCTTTGTATAAAAGAAAAAAAAAACAACTTTAGTGTCTTTAATTTTTTCCCAGTCCTGGGAGTTGAAGCCAGAGGTTCATACATGCTAGGCCAGTGCCCTCCCCCTTAACAACATCCTTAACGCACATCTCTTTTTATTTGTTCATTACTTTTTTTGAGATGGGGGTCTTACTAAGTTGTCTAGGCAGGTCTTGAACTTGTAATTGTCTTGCCTCAGACTCCTAGTAGCTGGAATAAGAGCCCTGTGCTTTCACATCTGTCTGTCTGTTTGGTTTTCTTAGGCCAGACTCACATAAGAAAAAAGTATTTGTTATCTCAGAATATATTCGTATTCTCCGAAAATGACACAATGAAAGAGCACAGGCGAACTGCTCAAGCAGTGGGTGGAGCCGTGGCATACTGCGGTGGGAAGGGGAAAGATATGCCACTATGCACTCTCCTTTCTTTCCTGAGTTTTTCTTTGTTGAGAAAGGATTCCACTACACAGTGTTGGCTGACCTGGAACTTAGTAGGTACTCCAGACTGTCCTGTAATTCAGAGAGTCATCTGCCTTGGCCTCCTGAGTCCTGGGATTAGAAGTGTGCCCCTCCACCACCCGGCTTCACTATTTTCATATCTTAAAGAAAAATGTGGTTTTATTTGTGAAGAAACCTATGAGGCCTTAGACTTGCGAGCTGTTGTGCACGCTTCACTGGCATGCTGTGTTTTACAGATGTTGATGAGTGTGAGAAAAACCCATGCACTGGTGGAGAGTGCATCAACAATCAGGGCTCATACACCTGTCACTGCCGAGCTGGCTACCAGAGCACACTCACCAGAACCGAGTGCAGAGGTAAGGGGCTCTTGGGGACTGGGGTGTGTCTGTCTCAGATGGCTCGGCTTGTAAGGAATCCACTGAAATATAAATGCAAGAGGCTAATCCCCCCTCCCCCACCCTCACTCCCCTCTCCACCCCATCCCCACCCCATCCCCACCCCGCCCGATGCTTTTTTTGTGCCTTATTCTAAACCTCACTTCTTTGAGGATGTTGCTACAAAATCTGGCAAGCATTCAGATATTTTGAAAGTTCTCTGTATGCCAGGGGAATAGCTTATTTTCACCTCTTTTGAGTTATTTCTTCTGGTGGTTCATTTTCCATCTGGGACATAAAGGATGTGGTTGCTCTGTGTGGCAGAAACTGGGGAAAGCCTCTGTTAGGATTATAGGTCATTAGTTTCTCCATAGAAAGGAGGATGCAGGGCTCTGCTCCTAGCAGAGGTCGGCAGCCAACAGCAATATCACCTGAAGATTGCCTGAAATGGTGATTCTCTAGTCCTTCCTGAGGCCCGCTGCTGAGATACAGCCCTTGGCAGGCTATATACACCCTGCCACTTCAGAAACACTGTAAATGTCTTCTCATCAGGGTTGCCCCTCAGGTTTACTTCTTTTTCTTTTACTAAAATATAAATAATTAGCAATAAATTTTTTTGAGAATTTTAGACATCAGTAGAGTATTTATGTAATTTCTACCTCCCCCTCATCTCCTTCCAACTCATACATCCCCTTAACCACCTCTAAACTCACTACTTCTTTAATTATTGTTTACACATTCACACTCACACTCGCACACACACATGCACATTCACATGTGTACATGTGCACATGCACGCACGCACACACACACACACACACACACACACAGAGCTGGGTCCATGTGGTGCTGCCCATATGTAAATGTTTAGGGCTGGCTGCTAGGGAGGCTTGTCCCTGAAAAATGTCCCCATCTCAGGAGTCACTGATTCCCTGTAGCTCTTCATATAGATTTGAGACCTTTTGAGGTTTCCCTGTCCGTGTTGGCATGTCACAGGATTATTCCTTAAATAATTTATTATGCTGTTCAATATGCCTTTGGTTAAATGACATTTATGTAGCAAGTTTCTGGGGTGGAAATTAGTAAGATATACTTCCCACCCCTCTAAGAACTGAGAGCTTTATCTATATATTCAGCATAGAATGAGTTGTCATTAATCCAGCAAACCTAGATTAAAATAAATAATAAGTGAGCTAAATGAGCACTTAGTGTTTAGACGCAGGACAGGTAGGGAGATTTCTGCCGCTTAAAAATGTGAATCTTCTAATACAAGAGGGTTATTTGCCTCCTTTAGCAAAAGCCCTTTGTGTGAACTGAGCGGGTTTGGTGTTCATCCTTGAATGACTTTCATAATCTTTGAATTTGGTCCGATTTGGGAACATATCACCATCACTGTATTTAGGTACCCTGCCCAAAAAGGTCAATTTGGGGAGAAAACAAAAACAAAAACCTGGAAGCACAGTCTTTTTACACAATTCTATTAATAGCCTACAATCTGAACCATATCCAGAGGATAGGTAGAGAGGCCCTTGGTCCTGGGAAGACTCGATGCCCCAGTGTAGGGCAATACCAGGGTGGTGATGTGGGAGTGGGTGGGTAGGGGAGAACCCTCATACAAGCAGGGAAAGGGGGATGGGATAGGGGCTTTGTGGAGGAGAAATTGGGAAAGGAGATAATATTTGAAATGTAAATAAATAAAATATCCAATAAAAAATCTGAATAGTTTGAGTATTTAGCTGATTTAAGAATCCTGAATGCTTTAGCTATTAATGTAATATGAATATCAGTGGTGTATTGAATATTTCTCAATAGAAGAAACCACTGTTAAGAGGCTTGACTGCATATAAGCTATGACAAACTGTAGAGCAGGAATTGGCTGGAGCAAGGACCTGCCAGGGTTAAGGGCATGCCATTACCCTCAACCTGAGGCTTGGTTAGAGATGAGAATGGCCCACAGCTCCCCTACCATCTCCTCTATGCTGCTAAATTTACCAAGGATAAGAGCACACTTTTCGTGTTTGGAAGACAAAAGTCTCTGCAGAGAAATCTAGGAGGCTGTGTTTTCAGCTCAGGTGGTGTGCTTGGGTCAAAGGGGACAGAAGAGAAAGAAACACCAGGAGGCAAGTTTGAGTAATAAGCTTTCATGCTGTCTAGATTTCTAGAAATACACAGGATCCCCTATGGCATTCTGAAAGTAGTGAGAAGAAAAGATGAACTCTTTTTCTTGTTTATTTTAACCTCAAAAAAATTATAAAATGTTAATATTGGTTCAAGAATATGTGGATTTTTGCTATTTTTCTTTGTGGAGCAAGACAGGTTTTAGTGAGCATTAAGAATAAAGGAAAGAGGAAAAAAGAAGAAATAAGAGGAGTTTGGCACAAAGATCAGACAGAAGAAAAGCCCAGACTGCTTCAGCTAGTCCAGTGGCTCACACAGAAACCACTGTGGGATAAGCCTGGAAAGAGAATGCGTAGGAGGGTCAACCACAGACACCGTGCAGACGCTGGGCAGACAGGATAACTGCACATTCCTCGCTAGGGTGTGCAGGATGCTCGTACTCAGGGCCTCCCCTCAACACGGATGGCTTGCTCTGAACCAGCTCCACATCATTCCGTGTATTCTGGGAACAGAAAATGGGAATGACTGTATGCTGCAGGGACAAGAGTGTTTTAGCCATCCTTTGTGGCATTCATCCATTTGTAGTCCTTAGGACAGGAGGGACAAACCCAGGCTACACTGCGTCTACCAGGTGTGGGCTTTCAATAATGAAATAAAGAATAGTTTATGTCATTTTTAACATTCCTATTACCATCATTGTCGTCATCATCATCATCATCAAGTGGGGGAGGGGACACTCTCCACAGGAGCAGTGCTTTGTTTGGTAGCTAGAATAGTCATAAAGTTTAAGCTAAAAATTATTTGCATGTTTAATGAAACTGTACTTGGTCCAGAATTGCTGTGAGGCAGGTGGACATCTTGTAGTTATGTGGACACTTATTAGGGGGAACTGAGCAATTTCTCAAAAAAAATAAAATAAAAGAGCATTTCTGTTATTATTTCTGATATTGTTATAAGATTTGTTTTGTAATCATGTTTGAAGTAATGTCAGCCAAAGTTCAATGTAAGTAAATTATCTAGAAAAATGGTGAAAACTTGATCTTGTTCATTTAGTTGAGATCTAAGCAATCCTAATAGAAAGTCAGAGTGAATGTGACCTATAAGTTCTTTTCTGCCTCATAAATTACTGGCATTGAAGATCTCCCACATACATGGAAGATGATGGATATTATCAAACAGTTGAAATCCTAGATTAAGGTTATAAGTTTGAAAATGGAGGGAGAAAGAGAGTAATTCCAAGTTCTCCAAATTAATGCTATTCTTTTTTAATTTTAACCTCAGACATAGATGAGTGTCTTCAGAACGGCCGGATCTGCAACAATGGTCGCTGTATCAACACAGACGGCAGCTTCCACTGCGTGTGCAATGCAGGCTTTCACGTCACGCGGGATGGAAAGAACTGTGAAGGTAATGGCGGGTCTCCAAGGCCGCTCCCCTCCCACTGCAGCTTCTGTATCCAGAGTCTTGAACAACACAGAGTCAAGCGCTGCGTGAAAAGCAAACCTGAGTCTTCACGTTGTCATGACCACAATCAGTCACACATACTAGCAGCAGTGCTTGCTTGAAGGGACCTTATGATAATGACGCTTTTCCAGAATGTACCATTACTTCTGAGTTCCATGCAATCAGAATTTACATATTGTGGAGTTTTATACAATAACAACAAACAAAACAATATTTAAGCCCATATCTCCTATAGTCACTTATAAATCTGTTGCACAGAGTGCCTGCCTGGCGATAAGACCCACTTGCCATGACTGGCCGTGTACAATTGCTTTGAGAGGAGCTAGGGGTGTGGAGAGCCAGCCTTTCATCTTGACTTCTAAAGTCATCCTGTGCCAGGCTTTCCCCTGAGGAATATGTAAGAGTGCTGTGGATGAGGTCCCGCTTTGTGGGCCTTGAGCAGAAACTAAAGAATGTTCTTTATCGTGTTTTCCAAACTCTTTAGGAAAAGATCCCAAGAATCCGTTAATATGTTGAAAGAATTTCAAAATTGTTCTTAGGAACATATTTGGCAGAATATTATCTCAGTGATTCAATCCACAGACTTAAGGCCAAAATTCCCAGTTAGGGTCAAATCTATTATTTTTTTTTAAATAAAAGAAATAAAGAAAAACCATAAGTTGTTTTAGTTTGACTAAAAGCCTGTAAGCAAAAGCAGGTCATGTCCAGACGTGCCGGCCTCCCGGGAAAACGTCATTTGCTCACAGACCAGCATGCCCATGACATTGAGAACTGTCTTTGTGATCAAAGGGACCTAAATATTAGTAGCTCAGCTGGGTCCGTAGCCGAGTCTAGCACTGAGCAAATCCAGCTTTGCAATATCTACTTCAAACTGCTTGGAATGACAAGCTTTCCTCTACTTTTTATTATTCTTCAGGTGACTGTTTTTGAGACTTTCATACAATGTATTTTGATCACATTTCCCCCCCTCCAGCCCCTCCCAGAGCCTCCCTCACCTCCCTACCCACCCACCTTCATATTATTTCTCTCTATGATCTTTTTTTTTTTTTTTAAAATGGACCAAGGTTTAGCCTAAATACATTTTCGTTCCCAGCAGCCTTAATTTATGTTTCAGTTTCAGTTTCTTGGAACGCAAGTCTGTGAACTCAGGAAGCTAACTAAGCTGTTGAGGTTCCTTTTGGTCCGGGGACCGGTGACCCTCAAAAGGATCCCGCTATCCCCTGTCAAGAGTCAACCTGAACTTGCGACACCTGTTTCATGTGCCTTCTCCTTTTGTATTTATCACATGGATGAAAAGTAGCCTTAGGCCATATTAACAAAAACTAAGACAGAGATGTGAAAAGCTAGAGTTGAATCCATCCAGGCCTGCCTTCCTCTATTATCAAGACGATGCGTTACTCTGTTTCTAGATATGGATGAGTGCAGCATCAGAAACATGTGCCTGAATGGAATGTGTATCAACGAAGATGGCAGTTTCAAGTGTATTTGCAAACCTGGGTTCCAGTTGGCATCAGATGGCCGCTACTGCAAAGGTGGGTGCTGCAAAACCCCAAAGTGTGTTCTTTGCTCACTTTTCCTTATGTAGAGTTCCCCAGGCTCTGCTATGGAAACCTGACTGGTATTCCTTCTTATGTTCAGCTGTCCAAACAGCCACAGTTAATGAAACAAGGCTACTCTTCTTTCAGAGAAAGCATTTGAGTTCTTCTCAGAGGGGCCCGAAATCAGCTGAGGTCTGGCAACTTTGGGAGCTGAAGCATTAATCTGTTCCAATGGATCTAACAATCTTTCTGATAAGGCTGAGTCCTGCCTTTTCCTTCCAGCTGGGGAATAAGGACAGTTGGGTGGGGATGCTTCTTGATCATTTTCTTTGGCCAACTCATCCCATCTTCCCTTGGGGAAAAATTCTGACTTATTTGTAGTGCTGTAAGGACTGGTTCATCTATCTATTTATCATAAGAAACAACAGTGAATTTAGATTTTACCAAGTTACATAAGCCAAGGAGGAGGAGGAAGAGGAGAAAAAAAGGACAGAGTAGAAAAATAAACCAGGAGTCAGGGTAGCCTGATAACTTTTGAAATAATCTCATGCTTCAAGTATTGTCAGCAAAACTTGGAAGTTCCATTTGTGCTGTAGGGGTTCTAACAAGAGTTGCTGGAGACAAATGTTCCTATTCCATGCTGTATGGAGTCAGTGATGAGTAACTGTTGCATGTAGATGCAAGATACAAACTGGAGTCATTCTTCTCAGATCCTTATATGTAGTGTAGTACAGGATGTCTACTAAGTGACCAAGAACCTCTGTTCACGGCTCCTGCTGCAGAAATGTGGCATTGGATGCTGAAAAGGCAGGATAAAGTCACAGGGCACCTCTTCTGACTGTCCCTAAGTTTTCTACTCTGGTTAAGGTACGAAGGAAGAAAGTCTTGTATGTCTTCAGTTCTTGGCAAGGTGTGTGCTTTCTCCAACCTTTAAAGAGCTTCCAGCCCTTGGCCGTTTACCTGCATCCCCTGTGACCTTCACACTGGTGGCTTTAATATTGTGAAAATCCGTTTTCAGTAGAAAACAAACAGTTGACTTTTTCAAAGTTTGAAGTAGGAAAATGACTTCTGTACACATTGAACTCTGTGCCAGGAGGAACTGACATAGAGAAGAGAGTTTTGCAACATTCTGCAGTAAGATAAAGTATCAGGGAATGTAAATTAGATACTGTACATGTGGGAAAGAAATGGGAAGGGTGTGATTGATTACTGGGCTATTTGAAATGCTGGGGTGTGGTGACTGAGGTGGCAGCCTCTTGGCATTAAATTGTGCTGTTTCAGAGGACATTATGATCTCAAAGATGAATGTAGGCTCTGAAGCTGTTGGTGATCATGGAAATTGTGTCTTTTATATAAATAGTGTTGTTGAATTGTGTGGAAGAACTGATAATTACACTGGCTACCTGGACTCGGCATTTTGTAGCAAGGGAAGGAGGAAGAGAGGGGAAAGGGAGAAGAGGGAAGAAGGAAGAGAGGAGGAAAGGGAGAAGAGGGAAGGAGGAAGAGGGGATCAGTTTGTATTACTGGCCTCATCTTTCTCCCCTAGTGTATAGAGCTCAGATAAACTCACTTGGGGTGGACAAGAAGGCAGCCACCATATGCTGCTTTTCCTTATACCAGTTTCTCTTGCTGTGGGATGAGATTTTTTTCTCTTCATCTGTCATCCTGAAGCCACAAACACATGATGGCTGAGAGCCTTGTCACCCGAGCCTCTGCCAACTGAGGGACTTCATGTTCTACTGCGAAGCCTTCAGGCTGCTTTTGAGACTATAGTCTTCACTGTCATACTGTAGGTCTCTGCTGGATCAAAAGGATGCCCAAAACAAATGAACCAATCTGAGTTCACCTTCTTAAATATAACTGCTGTTTTTAATACAGTCTGAACATGAAGTCTTGGACCACCAGGATGTATTTCATGCCAAATAACACAAGCTAAGTAAAACACAGAGGTGCTTCACTCCCCATTTGCCTTTTTAAGGTCAGGAGAAAGGAAATAATTGCATACTCTATTGTATATTGTAAAAGGACTGTTGGGAAGCGACTTGGTTCTGAGCATCCTTGTTTTTCAAAACTCAGTTTGGGTACCCTTTCTACTTTTAATGGGGAATTCTCTACTATTGTTAATATGAACCCAATGACATCTTTTACAGTATTTAAGGATATTCACATGATACTCAAAATACTCAGCAGTGCTTTAAAAAGATTTTACCAACTTCTAGTGCCTTTGAGTGTTGTCCTGACCAAGGGCTGTTACCAAAGTCATCCTGTATTTTTCTCTGTCCTGTCTCTGTAGAGCTCCCTCTGGCATTTAATGTCTGCCTCTTGCCAGAGGTCTCAGGAAAGACTGATACTAGCAGGGGTGCCAACCTGGGTGTTGGCTCCAGAAAGGAAAAACTTCCTGCACAGTCAAAGATGCAGTGTATGTCAAGCTAGATCCAGGCATGGCTACAGTGGAATGTGTTACCCAGAGTCCTTTGCCTTTTGGTGGTCATTTTCCTACCTACACCAATTCTGTCTGCTTTTTGTATTCTTGTATTTTAAAGCAGGCATCTTGGGAGGATTCTATTAAGATGACTTTTAATAGAAAAGTACCAAGCTTGGTTGATTTCTCTCTTTCCCATCTCTGGAAGAACACTGAGCAAGCATCTCACTGACATGCCACTGCGGTCCCTGAGTATCATTTTCCATCGTACTGTGTTCCAGTGTTGCCATAGTGAACGTGTTCAATGGTGTTAATGAAATGCTTCTTCCTGCTGCAGATATCAATGAGTGTGAGACTCCTGGGATCTGCATGAACGGACGCTGTGTGAACACTGATGGTTCCTACAGATGCGAGTGCTTCCCTGGATTGGCTGTGGGTCTGGATGGACGTGTGTGTGTTGGTAAGAAAAAAGCCACAGCCTAATTTATGATAAAAACACCAGGAATCAGCAATGCTTATCAATTACAAATGTGTCCTACCTTAGCAAGTGAGAAACAATGATTTCTACTGAACAATGATTTAACAAATCCTGTTTTCTCCTTGAATAAATTGGACACTGGTGTTAGGAATAGAAAGATAAGATTAAGTAAAGGAGAGGCTGGGGAATACCTACTTTATCTTCTCACCTTTCTGCCCCAACTACATAGCTGTCTTTAATTTTCTCCCATGTTCTTTTGTGGATAAAAGTCTTTAGAATTGGTTTGTATATATATACCATTTTGTGATGTGCATTTTAATAGAGAATTAAATGTCCAAGGGAAGTGCATGATGCCACAGAAACGTGGATAATTCATAAGCATGCAATGACAGTTTTGTACGACTTTGAGATTTGTTACATAACAAGACTTTTATCCAAATTATTTTTTAAAAAGATACTCAGTAAGCCCTTTGATTTAGGAAAGGATTGGGTCAAGCTGGAAATTCCTTTTCTAGAGATAAAGATAACACAGCTTAGTTGACCAACATCTGCAGGTTTATATAATGAACCTTTTACAGATTAAACTTTCTCCCTTTTGGAAAGTAGACCCAATTTAGACATTCAATAACTGCCTGTTTATTTTTGAGTAAGCCCTATTTCTAATAAAGGTCTTATTTATCACCATGTAAGATCCAGCCTTCATGCAGTGTTTATAAAGTTCCTGCTCTGTGCATGCCTAAGGAAGACAAAAATGAATGAAAAATAGTCGCAGCACTTACGGGCCTCACGGTTTGCTCAACTACGATCACCAGAGGAAACTAGTCAATGCCGGCCCTTGGTCCACACTGCTCGGACCCTAATGAATTTTTGGAGCTTTGTATTAGTTTGGATTTTTTTCTCATTGTCAAGTACTGAAAACACAGGCATTCTCTGTGACTTAGAACAGGGCAATGGAGAAATAAAGGCAGCTTTGGCTTCAATGTGGGTGCTTTTATCTATTTAAAATGACAGTACAATGATGTGTACTTCCTCCCGTTTAGACACACACATGCGGAGCACATGCTATGGAGGATACAGGAGAGGCCAGTGTGTGAAGCCATTGTTTGGCGCTGTTACCAAATCGGAATGCTGTTGCGCCAACACTGAGTATGCATTTGGGGAACCCTGCCAGCCGTGTCCGGCACAGAATTCAGGTAAGTGGCAGCATGGAGGTGCCTCATCTCACCAGCCTTTTGCCACCATCCATGGACTTTGCTTTCCTGTAAGTTACCGGAAAAGGCTGTGTTATGCTGACGGGGATATCTTGTAGACCCTTCTGGGGTCTTGGCAGAGGCTAGTCGGTGTCTAGACACACGCTACTCTGCCTGTCCTCACTATTATTTGCCATAGGCAGTTCATGTGCCTCTGTAGGAACCACCCCACCTCAGTCCTGGTCACATTCCTGGCAACACATGCTGTTTCAGGATGCTTACTTTTTGCAGGAGATGACTATTAGAAAAGCAGAATTTTATACAGTGTAAAAGTAAATAACTTTCAGATGACCCGAATATTCCCAACAGCTCCCCAGAAGGCCATTTGTGAATTTTGTTCACAACCCACATGTTGATTTTGGTGCACTTCTCTTAAATGGCTTTATTCAACCTTAGGGAAAAAGTATTTTTCTAGAGTTTAGGTGGCATGCCTTGTGAAAAACACCCGGGCCAGTGAGTCACAATTCTGCTTCTAAATTCACAGGCAGAAAGATTTGGGAGAGATTAGTTATTTGTATGTAGCTTAGTTATTTGTGTGTAGTTTTGCTCATTTAAGTATTTGAAAAAAATTACAATAATAAAAATAATTATAAAATGAAGTTATATGGACAAGAAATCCTTAGTGTTCTGACCTGCAAAATAAATTTCATTAGATGAAATAGATGGTCCTATGCAGATATAATTATTTAGATTTGTAAGGAAAAATACTTTATTGAAATATCTCATGCTGCCTCCCATATGCAAATTGTGTGTGTGTGTGTGTGTGTGTGTGTGTGTGTGTGTGTATGATACAACAGTAGAAAGGGGCGGTGAGATGGGAGGAAAGAGAAAGCAATGAAATGTTTGTATCATGAAAGCAGAAACAGGGACCCTTGGGGAGAAAGAAGAGAGCCAGGAAGAGAGGGAAGAAGGGTGTTGGAGTAAAATTGGCACACATTTAGTAAGAAAAAAATGTAACTTATTGAAATGAAGAAGGTTGATTTTTACTATTTGAACATGATCTTAAGGTAGCTTGGCAGTTGACTTTTGTTGTCCTAAAGCTAGGGCTAAATAAAACAAACAAACAAACAACCCAAATAGTTAGTGAGTTTCCACATACGATTCATTTATTTCATCTCCTTTCTAAGTAAAATTCATTAAAAATTAACCTAAGTATTATTTTTCAGTGTTTTGTAAATAAAAATAGCCTTTGAACTTACAGTGTTTGAAATGAACATCATAAGAAGCTAACAGGAAGGTTTTAAAGGGCATAAAGGATGCCCCTGAAAAGAGAGGGTGGTTTTGGCTGGAATAATTCACAGATTATCTGCATGTCGATATCTAATGGCTGAGAAGCACCTAAAGAGATGTTCATCATCCTTAGTCATTAGGGAAATGCAAATCAAAACAACCCTGAGATTCCATCTCACACCAGTCAGGATGGCTAAGATCAAAAACACAGGAGACAGCAGTTGTTGGCGAGGATGTGGAGAAAGAGGAACACTCCTCCACGGCTGGTGGAATTGCAAGCTGGTACAACCACTCTGGAAAGCAGTCTGGCGGTTCCTCAGAAAACTGGGCATGACACTCCCGGAGGATCCGGCTATACCACTCCTGGGCATATACCCAGAGGCTTTACCTGCATGCAATAAGGACACATGCTCCACTATGTTCATAGCAGCCTTATTTATAATAGCCAGAAGCTGGAAAGAACCCAGATGTCCCTCAACGGAGGAATGGATTCAGAAGATGTGGTATATCTACACAATGGAATACTACTCTGCAATTAAAAACAATGAATTCACGAAATTCCTAGGCAAATGGTCAGATCTTGAAAATATCATCCTTAGTGAGGTAACCCAATCACAAAAGAACACACATGGTATGCAGTCACTGATAAGGGGATATTGACCCAGAATCTCGGAATACCCTAGACACAATCCGCATATCAATAGATTTCTAAGAAGATGGAAGGAGAGACCCCTGGTCCTGGAAAGACTGGATGTAGGGGAACGCCAGGACAGAGTAACGAGAGGGGGTTGAATGGAGAAAAGAGGGAGGGAAGGGGGCTTATGGGACTTTCGGGGAGGGAGGAAACGGGAAAGGGGAAATGATTTGGAATGTAAATTAAAAAAATAAAATAAAATAAATAATAATAATAATAAAAAGTCAGTTAAAAACACCATTAATACACTTCAAATAGCTGTTTAAACAAAATGACTGCATAAAACTCTACAGTCGTATATTCTGTCCTTGGTTGCACTAATTTTTCAAAGTGCATTTCTCATAGACTTTGCTTTTGTAAGACAGATGTGTGTCAGTACAGCTATAAAAGATGACAGTGTGCACACACTGTGAGCAGAAACGTAGTGCACACACTGTGAGCAGAAACGTAGTGCACACAGTTCTCTCCTTTAACAGTTTCCCCTCTGCACCAGGAGCATCTCCGGAGAGTGACGTGGGTTTAGGAAAAGGTTACTAAAGAAACCCAGTTTCTTGAAGCTGTGAGGCTTAGTGAAAGCTAAACCGGATGCCCACGACCGCTAACTTCCGGCTCATATTTGTGCTTTTCTGTCTGAGGGTATTTGCATGAAAAAGGTCCACAGGGGAAAGTTCTTTTTTCGTGTTGGTAGTTGACAAGAATGTCAAACCGTGGTATATCCTCTTAGGATCTCTCTCATCTCAGGAGGGGGTAATCTAACCTGTACTGACAATCCCTAGAGTCTCTCAGTTGCCTGAGGGAGAAATTGCAACCCTGTGAATTTCCAAGGTCACCGGGTGCTGTTCAAGCCAAGTAGGCTGTGAAAAGCTTCACCACTTGCTCCGATCCTCATCTGTGTAGTTCAGCAAACCTTCTTGCCCCCTTGGCCTCTAACCAGTTCCCTCTCTCAGAGAGCAGTCAGCCTTAGGAGTGCAGCTCTGGGGCGCTTCTATGCTGCCTGCCATGCTGCTGTCTGAGGCACTACCTTGAGATGGCTTAGGAAATAGATATTATGAGTGTGAGCTGCCTATGTTTATGTTATCTCATTAAACCCAGAGAGCTTCAGTATGGAATGGGGATCAGTACCCAGAGGAGAGGGATTTGCTTCTAGCCATAGGAACGTTAGCATTCAGATCCCTTCATTATACAGTGCGGTTGGGTCTTGGCCAGTGGCAAGCACAGTGACCACGCTGTTTCTCTGTGTAGGCCAAGTATCGGCTAATCTGAATTAGCCATGAGAACACTGTCCACAGAATTGTCATGGTTTTGCTTTCTTGTTCTATTATTCAGTTCTGTGACCATGTTAATAAGAGTGTGAGAAGATACCAAAGATTTTTTTGTTCTGGTTTTGCTGTTGTCTTTCAGTCTCTGGCTTTTAAATACACAGTGGCTGACATGCTCCTCATCCCTTTTTGGTCTCCTTTGAACTGTTTTTTTAAAAAAAAAAAACCAAAAACATTTTACTGCTTCTTACAAAACACAGTCTTTGAAGGATTAATTTTTAATGCTGCTTTCTTGGTTTTGTTTGTTTGGTTCATTGGTTGTGTGTGTGTGTGTGTGTGTGTGTGTGTGTGTGTGTGTGTACAGTTTTTATCTTTGAGACAGGGTCTCACTATGTACCCTTGTCTGTCCTTGAACTCACTGACCAGGATGTCTTCGAACTTAGAGAGATCCTCCTGTCTCTGTTTCTCGAGTGCTGGGATTAAAGGTGCATGCCACTATACCTGGTTAAAGAATTCTTTTTTTTTTTAATTTTATGTTTCCCAAACTTATTTGTCTACCATCATCAGAAACAGAGAAAGTATTTGTTCCCTCTAATAAAGTCCCATCCACCATGTGCAGCCTCCATATGTGACTCTGATTCTGGTTGCCAGAAACCGTGGGCTGGCAGAGCTCCGTCTCATCTCTGTGCCTTGTATAAAGTCTGGTTCCAGGTGTTTGCATTTCTCACTGTTCATCATTGCATCCCTCTGAATGTTGTTAAAATTGTCTATAATGCTTATGAGTACTAGAGAGCTGATTCTGTCACGAGTTTGGGGAGTGATTCTGCACACCTCAGTTTATAAGAAAGAGAATGATCTTAACGTTTATCAAGAGTTTTCCTGTGGATTCACCATAGAAAATGAGCATAGTATCCAGATGATTCACAACTGTACATGCACATGAGCTTAGATGCTCTGCTGTGTTCTTGTGAGGAGAGCCCAAAAAGTCTGTGAAGGACAGAGGACATGGGAGAACCCGATTGTACTGGAAAAATAGCTAGAACTGAGAAACAGAACTATTCCCAGGATGGTAGGGAAAAGTTTTATTAACAGTGAAGAAACCACATTTTAACAGGCACATTTCGCTGTACGTGTAAAGTGTTCCCTGGTGAACAAAATGAGTTGTAGGAAAAAACACCCTTTCCAAAAGTGCTTTGCCCAAGAAATTGCTATGACTTCCCTGTATCCTTCAAAGTCACTTTCCTCAGTGGTGCGGAACACTTAAAATGAAAGCCCGGTCTAAAGGAGACTCCCCCCAAGGAGTTCCTCCCTGATCTGTTACCACTTTAGCTTGGTTCTCCTTGCTTTGGAGGAAATGATTGTGTGAGCCAAGGGCAGAATTGCCCTGCTCTGTAAGCAGGGCACTCATTTATTATCTGATAATTTATTACAGCGGAGTATCAGGCACTCTGCAGCAGTGGACCGGGGATGACATCAGCAGGCACAGGTAAGGAGCCACTTTGAAGTTTCCCGACTTACGCATGTGCGAAGGCGGTATTGCACTTTCTGTGGCTATCTAGTTACTGCCGTGACACAGTCTGGCCTGACACCTTTCTGACTGTCACAGGTGGTGCCCCCATGGCAGAGCTTCTGTGACACCTTGGTGGCTGCGGGTGTGGGGCTTTCTCACTGACCTTTCCTGGGGGCACTTTATGGAGAGCTATAGATGAGATACAGTGGCTACTGTTGCTCATGCTAGAGAAGTGGCAGCCTGAGCCTTCTATGAGTTTCCATTATCAAATACAGCTGAGGATTTTAGGTTGGACGAACAGTTATCTGTTCAGTCTAAAAGATTTCTTAACTCTAAAAGGTTCAGTCATAAGATATCACTTAGATTTTCTAGTAAGAAATCATATCAGCTAGCTTAGTTGGAAGAAAATAAAATGTTTATGTAGAAATAGGAGAAATGTAGGGGGTCACTAAAAAGAATAGAATCAAAGGAGACCACTGAGATGACTGTAAAGATGGTGACAAGAAGAAGGGACTTCCTCACTCATATGAATTTGACTAGGAGGTTCTGGGGGAAAACTAGACTGGCTGATTCACTTCATCATATGGGTGGATGAAGATGAGGAGGGCATAGTGATGAAGAGGGGGAGCGAGAAGGGTGCTGATAGAGGAGTCAGTGGGGATCAAAAGAGCTGTGGCAAGGACATGGGGATGAAGCAGATGACAACCCTGACTGATGAAGACCATCCATCCATGTTCCTCCACTGTCTCCCTCTCTGGTATTAGCGAGGTCTGCT
Organism: Tokudaia tokunoshimensis; assembly: GCA_036184795.1. Classification (NCBI taxonomy): domain Eukaryota; kingdom Metazoa; phylum Chordata; class Mammalia; order Rodentia; family Muridae; genus Tokudaia; species Tokudaia tokunoshimensis. The sequence continues at coordinate 100,089,783 of BTHU01000004.1, read as the reverse complement.
CAGGATGCGTGAGCACAGAAGAGGCAATGCCTAGCCTCCCCAGGGCCAAAGCAGAGGCTCTGTCCTATGAGGAGACCTGCTGAAGGAATTCCCCACACAGTGTGGAGGGGGGCTTGCTTGAACACCAAATTTGGAGCCAGGAAACACGTGATTCATACGTTAATTTGAAGATACTGTCGAACTTAACAAAAACTTAAAGCAAGGGCATGGTGTAATCACCTTGGAGGCAGGATGGGAGGCAGAAGCAAGAGGGAAGAGGTGATGTCATGCCAGGGACCCTGTGCATCCTCTGCTTTCATCCTGCTGCTTGGACCATTAAGCACATCTGCTTAATTTAGGGATCATGGGTGATCTTATGGTCACAGCTCAGATGCCAGTTTCCCTCCAGGGTCTAGAGTGTGTGTGTGGGGGGGAATATGATCTTGGACAAAAAGAGGGAAATATTCTCTTCCAAGTGAGTCCATTGAGAAGTCCTAAGGTCACTGTGCATGTTGTACTGTTTTGTGTTGTTTTCATTTAATGTTTGTTTTAGAATGTGATTGACTTTGAACTTTTTGGTGGTTTAGATATAAACGAATGTGCATTAGATCCTGATATTTGCCCAAATGGAATTTGTGAAAATCTCCGTGGGACCTACAAATGTATATGCAATTCAGGATACGAAGTAGACATAACTGGGAAAAACTGTGTCGGTAAGGAGTTCAGCTTGCTTTCTGAGACATTTCCAGTAAAGAAATCACATGCCAGATTCACTTGGTAAAAGAGGACCTTGTTAAGGGTAGAAAATGCAAGTGTTGGAGCCTTTCTCTAATGGCTACAGAGCCATTCCACCGAAACAGTTCTCCCAACCACTCATTAGATTTAATCAGGGAAAGTACAGCTTGTTTTCAGTAGTAATGACTCTACGTTGGTTTTAACAAGCACCCTTTTCCATATGATAACAACCTTTAATGAAGGAAGAATCCAGAAACTAAGTAAATCATTTGGTTGGGAATATAACAGTCAGCCTAGGGCATTAGATTTTCTCTAACATTCTTTAGTTGCCTAGAACAGTATTTTCTGAGAACGTCTTCTGTCTGGAGTGACACACAACCTTGTGTTTCCCGAAGTTGGACTTTTAAAACCAAGATACTTATGCTCATGGGGAAAGGGCGCACATAGAATGATATGTAAAGTGGTCCATTCAGGGCTTTGGGGTTAGGCATCCCACTTTTACTTTGGTGGGATTTTAAAGCCAGAGCTGGGAAGGTCCCTGTTCTAGGAGCTGATCTAACTTTGAAGCAATTAATTGATTATTCAGGGATAACTCAGATTGATATAAAAATGTTTACTCTTCCAGTCTGGCACACAGCCTATCAAATATCAATAAATTGTATGTACACTGAACTCTACTGCTGCTCATACAGCATCAGAATCTCCATGGGCTCGGACCCAGAAGAAGAAAATCCCTGTTTGCATATGTCCCTGGCCCATTTGAAGCCTCCTGGTGTTTGGAACTCTTGGAAAATAGTTGTGTTCCTTATTGTATTCTGATGACTTTCCATGTGCCATCTGCTTAATAGAAACATTGCTTCTTGTCTGATTTTTCTCATATTTTAAGCAATATACATTAATATATAAGCACATATATAAAAATATATATTGTCTATTAAAGTATATTCACCACTGTGGTTGGAGTAATTTTACATGGCCTTCTCCTCCCAGTACTGGGATTACAGATGTATATCATCATATTGAGGATGCTTTCTATTTATTTTGTTCCTTAAAGCAGTAAGATTAGTCCATTTGATTCTAATTCTACAAACCAATTACAGAAGTAAAGATAACTAATTTTCAGAGAATCCAAGAAGTGAATTAAATAGCATCCAGAAGCCTGAGGCTTTGTAGACACTTAGTTTGGACAAGAATAAGCTCCTATGTGGAGTAAGCCAATGGAACAGGAGTCTTGCCTCTTTGGTGAACTTGATTATACCATTAGGAATTTAAAGTTCTAACCTAACTGGCATTGCCTGTGAGGGACAAGCTCTTTCTAACATTCCTGCTTCTTCTTTCCAGACATTAATGAGTGTGTGCTGAACAGTCTACTTTGTGACAATGGACAATGTCGAAACACACCTGGAAGTTTTGTCTGTACCTGCCCCAAGGGATTTGTGTACAAACCTGACCTCAAAACCTGTGAAGGTACCTGCACTTTTGTTCTCCCACCACACACCTTACTCTCTGGGAAAGCCGTTAGACCACCTTAGGAGTCAGTGAGAGTCTACTTTAGATAATCAAGCCAGTTCTGTTGGGATTCTCCGCTTCTAAATGGCAGTGCACAAACTCTAGCCACTCTAGGCACTCTTCCTTGCATTTGGCGTTTTACTCTCCCCGCCCCCCTGCCCCCCGCCCGCCTGGCCTGTCCGTGGTGGTTTCAGGGCGCTCATTTCCATTTGCCTCTAGCTGGCATTCTCACTTGCCATCACTTAATAGATGAAGAAAATGTTGTGCATGTATAATTTGAATTCATAATTTTATCCAGATTTTTCCAAATACGAAGACTCACTCATGTGCCAGTTTCTATACTAAAGAAATATGCTCAATTAGTATTTTGACAGCCCTTCTAGTTTGGCAAAACCTGTTTAGGCCAGCTTTACTATCTAATGAAGAATATGTGGTAGCAATTAAGGCCGAAGTTGAGGTATGCATTTTATGCTTAAGACCAACTTTCAGTAGTAATGGGGACCTGGTTTTGTTTCAGACATTGATGAATGTGAATCCAGTCCTTGCATTAATGGAGTCTGCAAGAACAGTCCTGGCTCTTTCATTTGTGAATGTTCTCCTGAAAGTACTCTGGATCCAACAAAAACCATCTGCATAGGTATTTACCCTTCTGAGAACGATTTTTTTCGGTGTTTATCAATAACTCAGTTCTCCTACGTTTAATGGTTGCTTCAACTGCAACAGAAGTTCAGATATAAGAGAGACATTAAAATGATTATTATTCCCTTTTTCATAATGCCACTGTAGCTATAATTCTAGTGTATACGTTAGGGTTTTGATATGATTCTGTTAAATGTCCGTCACCTCCTCTTTCTGCAGAAACCATCAAGGGCACTTGCTGGCAGACTGTCATAGATGGGCGCTGTGAGATCAACATCAATGGAGCCACCTTGAAGTCCGAGTGCTGCTCCTCCCTCGGTGCTGCCTGGGGGAGCCCGTGCACTATATGTCAAGTTGGTAAGAGAAGCTGTGCATGGCTCTGACTTAGGTCCACGTGGAAATGTAAAGATGACCTTGATAACCAGCAAAGTGATTCTGGTCAGGATGCCATTTTCTATCCCTGTGTGGTCATGTGATTAGCTTGTGGTGCTTTCCCTGAAGCACCAGTTCCTTAAGCTGGGCTTTGCTAGAGGAGACCTCTCACTGCTGCTCTTCTTCTATCTATGAGAAGCCTGTGCTTATTCACAGCAGCAAAGTCCAACTCCTGTCCCAGGCCCTCCCTCCAGTTTCTTCTATTTTTCATGACTGAGAAGTCTAGAGAGATGTCGCTAACATTGCTTTGTTTCCCCACAGATCCCATATGTGGTAAAGGGTTCTCAAGAATTAAAGGCACACAATGTGAAGGTATTTCTTATTACTTATAAACCGTGCATTTTTGTGTGTGTGAAGAATGTTTGTGCTAACATGGCCTCAGTAAAGGAGTAAAAGAGCTTCACAGTGAGGAATATGATGCAGAGAAAGAATTACAGAGAACCACAGGACAGAACAGATGTTAAATGCGCAAGCTGTTGCCAGTGTTAGATCAGTGTGGCCAAATGACAGCATGGCTGGATATACTTTAGAACAACTGTGCATCTTTTCAAAACGCTGTCTGCAAATCAGGAGCAAAAATGCAAGACGTTTCCTTTTTCAAAGACTGTAAAGTTTGCATTCGTGGTTAGAACCCCCCATTTCATTGTTGTTGCTTATTTGTGTCACATTCCTGGGTGCTTTAGAGGGATGAGCTCAGTTGCCTCTGTTTCCGAGGTTCATGTGGACCCTCTCCAGTTCACTGTGGTTCTTTCTCATGGAGTCCTGAGTAGATATAGGTCACGGTGACTAACAGAGCCTGACGTGACACAGCAGCTGAAGTATTTTAAAAAACAACAGACCCATATGTGGGATAAAATGGAGGGTTTTTTTCCCCCTGTTAAAACAAAGAGGAATCCTGAAACCCCCACCCAAGGGCTTGCTTTCCAAATGATGACTGAATCCCTTGGCTTTTTTCTGGTTCAGACCAGCCGTTCATAACTTATCTGTGCTTAACAGCACATTTTGGTATATAAATGGCCAAGGAAAAACTCTGAAGAAAAACTCCGAAGAGCAAACCCCCCAAAAGTAGGTCTGACTTCCTTCCTGTTTAGTTCGTTTTCAAGAAAACATTGAACCTTTTTCTCAATACTCTTACCTTGGGGAGAGAGCTCTTTAAAATAGACGTGTGTGTGTGTGTGTGTGTGTGTGTGTGTGTGTGTGTGTGTGTGTGTGTGTTAACTAAGACTCTCAAGGCTCTCCCCTTTTGGCATTTAGATTGCCTTTCTTTGGATTAATTCAATGATGTCTGTTTTTCCAAATTAAGTGCAGGGAACACAGTGACCCATGAGGCAAACTGGGAAGGACCAGCAGGCTGGGGCGGCACTGGGGGATGACAAATGGATGGTCACGCATGTTGGCACTCCCTCACCCAGCCAACCATGTGGGCTCAGTACTCCCTCACTGGCCCACACATCCCACAGCAGAATTTGATTTTTATACACTCAAGTTCAAGCTTTTCCTTCTTTGATAATTTTTGTCTATTTCCAGTCATCTTGTCTCCTAATGCTAACTATAACCCTCAGAACCTTACTTATCAGAGCTGTCCCCCCAAACCCTTGGCCACTGTCTCTACAACTCAAAAACGATTCCCAGATGCCAGTGGAGAGACTCCTAGCTTTAGTGAACAGACCCACTGCTCGCCATTAAGACGAATCAGAAGTTAATATGAACAGTCTGGGGGCAAGCTAGTGTTCTGAACTTACCAGGTTCAGAGAAGGCCCTTTCTTTTGTAAGAATGATTGTGAATCTATGAGCGGGGTAAGCCAGGATTAACTTATACAGATATACTGACTTAATGCTTTCCTTTCTTCTTTAGATATCAACGAGTGTGAAGTGTTCCCGGGAGTGTGCAAGAATGGCCTGTGTGTCAACTCCAGGGGTTCGTTCAAGTGCGAGTGTCCCAGTGGAATGACTTTGGATGCTACAGGAAGAATCTGTCTCGGTAAAGATGAATAAGATGCAATTGGACATTCGGACACATGCACACACCCCTGCAGGTTCAGCCCATCTGTCAGGATCTATGGTGGTTTTCTTGACAAACTGTCTTCCTAACTCTGCTGAGGAAAGGCTTTCTTCCATGCTAGTCTTTTCATTCTTTAGTTCAGTGCCACCACACTTGCTATTGTGCGACTGCCCATATGCCCTGGGCTGTAGAATAAAAGGTGAGTGGCAGAGGGAAGAACATTTGCACGTAATGGGGAGCTGTACCCCATTTCTTTTAGGCTTGTGCTATATCTGATAGGTCCTTATAGGAAATCCCCATTAATGTCAGGAGCAGAAATCTTCCTGGGAAAGGGAGTGGTGGTAGACCCCAGGTCTTCTGTCCCCCGGTCAGCCAGCCTCCTTTACAGTTGCTTACATTTGGGGCTGGGAATAGGCATGCGGACACACATACTGAAGTAAAACATCTTAGAAGAATGGGTGGCTTTTGTTTTCCATTTCCTCTTTTATCTTAAGAAGGGAAGCCCTCTTTCGCAGATTAGTAGTCCGCCTTTCCAGAAGTGCAGTAAGTCCAAGGCTCTACTGTTTGAGTAGTAGGTACATTCCAGCAGCAGAGCGAGTTTGCTCACAGACAAGAGATGCCAAGACATCGTGGAATGCACACATTGGTGATGAACATGGCTTAACACGGAGAAGATGCCCACACTCAGCAAAGTGGCACTTCTCCGTCATTGGCTGCCTATGTAGAACTATCAGAAAATACCAAAAGTTGGAAGGGAGCCTTTCATAAACAGGACATTTAAACATGTCTGAGAAAGAGGATAAAGTCTTCATTAGCTGGAATATCTACCACATAATCCTGGTTTTCAACTGGAGTAAAAATGTAGTCATGGAATATAGCAAATTAGGCTGTGTTGTATTTTCCCTAACAAAAGTTGGTAGCTTTGGACAGTGAAGGGCAGCTCCCCTCAGTCTCCTGCCCTCTCTGACAGACATCCGCCTGGAGACCTGCTTCCTGAAGTATGACGATGAGGAGTGCACCTTGCCCATCGCTGGCCGCCACCGAATGGATGCCTGTTGCTGCTCTGTTGGGGCAGCCTGGGGAACGGAAGAGTGTGAGGAGTGCCCATTGAGAAATAGCCGGGAGTATGAAGAACTCTGTCCCCGAGGACCTGGGTTTGCCACAAAAGACATTACAAATGGGAAACCTTTCTTCAAAGGTATGTACGGTGCTCCCTGTGGTGGCGGCGGCAGCAGCGGCTGCTACTGATGATGATGATGATGATGATGATGATGGTGTGTGGTGTGTGTGTGTGTGTGTGTGTGTGTGTGTGTGTGTGTATGCAGGATATGCTTACTCCTGTGTGTGCACATGAAAGCAAGAGGCTAAAATGTGTGTCTTCCTCTATCTTATTTCTTGAGATAGTATCTCTTACGGAGCTCGAAGCTCATCATTTTTGGCCAGTTGGCCAGCAAGCACCCCAAAGTCTTCCTATCTCCACCCTCTGTCCCCAGCACAGTGGTTACAGGTAGGTTCACAGGGCCATCCCTGGCTTTTTTTTATGTGGATGCTGGGAATTCAAAATCAAGTCTTTGTGGATGTGCATTAAGTGCTTTCTCCAGCTGAGCTGTTCTCCCCACCCCTGTTCACCAACCATTCTGATCAAGGAGAGACCAGGCCACTGTCCCTAGTGGAGGATCTGACTGCTCAGATTTTCCTGCTGCCTCTCACGTCAGGCTTTGGAGATCTTGAGACCTCATTCTCACATTCTTCAAGACCGAATAGAGTCAGAAAAATGGGAACTAAGTACATAAAGACTGCATAATTATCTTTATACATAAAGCACGGGGTTTTTCCTTTGTCTTCTCTCTGTTCCTGTCTTCTCTTTCTTCTCTTATTCTTTTTGTCAGTTGTTGTTCAGTAAGACCATGATCATTGAAGCTGTCCTGCCCAGAGAGGCAGTTTCTAGAAGACCACTTAAATTTCCCTTAAGTAAATTCAAAAGAATGTGGCCCACAGGCTGTGTGTGTGTGTGTGTTTATGCAGCCCTTTGTATTCAAGAAGCTCTTTAAATTATATTAGTATATAATGTTGAGAAAATAAAAGTAGCATGGGTTATTTGTAAACTATTTAAATCTCAAGTGACATCTTTAAATTCTCAAAGTCATTTTAAGATGTAACCAAGAAAGCATCAAAGAACACAAAATAAGGGCCTCATTCTGCTGCCAGGATAGTTGTGGGTGGTTGAGAGGGTAGGTGGGTGGCTGGCTGGGTGACTGGATGAGAATGTGGGTGGCTGGATGAGAGGGTGGGTGGCTGGGTGAGAGGGAGGCTGGGTGGCTGGGTGAGAGGGTGGTTGGTGGCTGGGTGAGAGGGTGGGTGACTGGGTGGCTGGGTGAGAGGGTAGCTAGGTGCGTGACTGGCTGGGTGAATGATGTATTTGTCATTGTCCATGAGCTTTAAGTAGCATTTGGAGTTCAGACATTCATTAGCCAATGATGATCAAGTGTTTGCCACATGCCAGGAAGTGACCAGCGTGCTCCCTTAACAGTGCTCTCTTAAAACATAGAGATCAGAATGACTCGGGATGTTTATGACGTCCTAGCCCTGGATTATCATACATTTTTGCGATGGATATTGACAAGACCAGAAATGAAGGTCCTCCAACCTTCTGGGTTTAAATTGTGGACCCCTGAGACATCCTAACTATTTGCCCATATGCTTTTCTTCCCTGAATTTTTGTTTTCCTGAAGATATCAATGAGTGCAAGATGATACCCAGCCTCTGTACCCATGGCAAGTGCAGGAACACCATTGGCAGCTTCAAGTGCAGGTGTGACAGTGGCTTTGCTCTGGATTCTGAAGAGAGGAATTGCACAGGTCGGTCTGCAGGGGCGGGAAGGGTGGAGTCTTCATTCTCCCTCTTTTTTTTGCGTTTTGCTTCACCTTGTAAAGTTGTCCCTTCCCTTAAGTTGCTGCTTCCTGCTGTTTTTCATGCAGACATTGATGAGTGCCGCATATCTCCTGACCTCTGTGGCCGAGGCCAGTGTGTGAACACCCCAGGGGACTTTGAATGCAAGTGTGACGAAGGCTATGAAAGTGGCTTCATGATGATGAAGAACTGCATGGGTAAGTTTGTGCTGCTTTCACCAGCATGGGAAGCAAAGGACTTCGAGAAGCCTGTATCCCTCACCTGCTGTGTCCCAGGCAGTTCCTGCTGTCCAGTCTTCTGACCAGTGAGGGCAGTCTGTGGCTGAGGGAGACTCATATAGGAAGGCTCTGAGGGGCTAACAATCATGGGTGACTCCATTGGCAAGCTGTGAGACCTTGAGAGATTTCAACTTTCAACGCCTGGCACAGTTGAATTGAAAATAACTCAGACTTAAGCCATAGCAGGTGCCCCATCTCAGGGTGTCTGCATGACAGTTCTAGAAGACAGTGTTGACTAAGCTACCTTAGGTTGGGTTCCCTGTGAACAGTCTGAGAAGAGATTCCTGCACATGAGCGGTGGATTTAGGTTCATTTGTTTGGATTTTGGTTTGTTTGTGCTTTGTTTTGCTATGGGTTTTGAAGAAATGTTTTGAGGGAGGAAGCCCTCAGAGTGTCAGAGAGGATAGTATGGAGTCTGGCTGTACTGCCACATGCTCAGATCCTACAGGGGGCTCTGGAGGTGAGAAGGGCACTGGGAGTTGTCCTGTGTTGAGACAAAATCAGGGATTTCGATTTCCAAGCCAGTCAATCAGGACTCACTGTGGACTGCTTCTAATGTAGGAAAGTGTTGTGGCCTCTCATCTCCCAGGCTCTTCTAAGTGAGATGGACAGCTGTTCTCCCAGAAGGGACCTGATACGCCATCAGTAGCCAGGATTCCCAGCAACTGGAAGTTGGAAAGGGGGATGACCTGGTAAAGAACAGGGTACCAGCATCTTCAACATGGGGCATTTCTGTTTTACAGATATTGATGAATGTCAGAGAGATCCTCTCCTATGTCGAGGAGGCATTTGTCACAACACAGAGGGAAGTTATCGCTGCGAATGTCCTCCTGGTCACCAACTGTCCCCAAACATCTCTGCATGCATTGGTAAGGAGCTCTTTTAGAACACTTGTGTGAGGTCAGTTGTTTGATTCAGACACATAACTTAATGATGTTCTTTGTTTCTAAACAGACATCAACGAGTGTGAACTGAGTGCAAACCTCTGTCCCAATGGGCGTTGTGTGAACCTCATAGGGAAGTACCAGTGTGCCTGCAACCCCGGTTATCACCCCACTCATGATAGGCTTTTCTGTGTTGGTAAGTTCCCACCTTCTTTTTATTTCATGGTGCATTTTATTTCATCTCTTTGTAAAGAGCAATGCATTTTGAGTTCCATCTTCATTGCTAGATACCTTTGCTGAATCTTTCTTGCGAGTATGATTCTCCTAGCAGCCCTCAATATTTGCACCTCACTTCCCTCTTCAAAGAAGCAGATGAATGAAAGAGTCATAATCTGATGTCTGCTCTTTGAGAATGAACATAACATATGCCAAAGCAAAGCAGCCAGTGATGATTAACCCTGGGATGAACTAAGTGTAGCAAGTGCTGTGGAAAATGCAGAAAGGCCTGAGGTGAGGTCTCTGCCTGGCTTAGTAGAGATCATTTAAAATTTCGAAGAGTGATCCTTGACAAGAAGAACATGGAATGCTCATATCTAACCCTGAAATAAAAGCCATGTTTGGCACTCCCTAAATATGGGTTTTTGTGGGACAAGAATTTTGCTTTGTGGTTGGTCCTCTGTAGGTTTAATGTCCCCCTGTGAAGAGTGACACAGGAGGCCCTTTGGCTTTATCATGCCCAAAGTCCAAGTGAGATTGTATAAATGCTGCCAGTTTGGGCCTGGCTTGGGGTATACACCATCTGGAACTGCCAAGTCTTAGTTTCCACCCACAACCATAAATCAGCCCAAATTCTTTTGAAATCTAGCCAAGGTCAACTCAAAACTTCAATTAAGGTTCTTGCAAAGAATCAGAACATCAGCCCATCAAGCCTTAATTCATGTTTATAATTGAATCAATGACCAAGATTTCTCCAAGTGTAAACACAAAAGAAGGTGTCTCTGTCAGTTTTTACATGCTGTACTGGAATACCTGACACTGGCTGATTTATAATGATAGAAATTCATTGCCTCACAGCTCTGGAGGCTGGGAAGCAATGGCAAAGTGCTGGCATTGGGAATGGACCTTGCACCAAAATGTGTAAGAGGCAGGAGAGAGAGAAAGTAAGAATGGCCAAATTCACCCATTTACAGTGTCACTAGTACTACCCACCAAGGTGCGGTCCTCATAGCTTAATAAGCTCCTCAAAGCACCACCCGTGAATATTTGTATGGTGGTAATTAAATTTCAACAACAGTTTGGGAGAGGACAAACTTTAACATTGCTCTCACTTCTCTTAGACATTGATGAATGCAGCATAATGAACGGTGGTTGTGAGACCTTCTGCACAAACTCGGATGGGAGCTATGAATGTAGCTGCCAGCCAGGCTTTGCGCTAATGCCAGACCAGCGATCGTGCACAGGTGAGCAACTTTACTCTCTGAGTGTCTCTCCTTCAGTGACAGTTCCCCAAGTAGAGTGGCTCAGAGGCCTTGGTCTCAAGTCCTTGTCTATTGCATGTTTTAGTTGTGTGTCTTCAAGCAAGACACTTAGCACCAGATCTTCATTTATAAAATGTAGTTGAGACTGTGGGAAAGAGGAAAAAAGTTTAGTTTAGCACTTGTTTAATAATTGGACTAGAAAGCATTTTCTCGGTTAAACAGAATTTTGGAGAGTTACATCATGAACCTAATTTAGTGTAATTCTGAGTGTGTTTTCTGCCGCAGCCCCATGACCTGAGGATTTGTGAATCTGCAAAACCTCAGTCTCTATCCAATCTACTAAGTTGAAAAGTACTGGGTCATCTTGGTGATCCATGTGTTTGGATAGATGCTGAAGTTTGAGAGCCACTCTCCTAACTTACACTCTTATCTTAGTTACCGTATGCTGGGTGAGCCAGACAGCCAACAGGAGGTAAAAAGTAGAATGTGTGACTCAGACATTGATTTTGGCTCTGGTTAGGAAGAGAATTTGAACCTAGGAAACACATTGATTTTATCTGACCTTTAATCCACCCCCCACCACACACACACACACACACACAACCCACCTCTGTGTAATTTGACTATCCAAATAAATGTTGAGAGTAGCCATTTATAACTGGACAATGATAAAATGTGATTCATAATCATTTTGAATTGTGAATTCATATGTTTAAATTTGTACTGATAGTCTTTTAGACCAGGATTGTGTCCTTAGACCACACATTGAGAATTTTGAGATTGGCTGCTTCTTCTGTCCCTAGAATAACCTGATAGAGTAATCTATATGAAACTTCATTTGTATTTGGGGTTAGAAGATGCTCATGTTATACAAGTGGGCTGAATTTTGTTACATTGGGTTGGTTCATACGTCCTCACTGAATAATGGAGCCAATATCAGTATCTGCATAACGTGCAGCTGTTCATTTGCTTCTTTTCAGACATTGATGAGTGTGAAGATAACCCCAATATCTGTGATGGAGGCCAGTGCACAAACATACCTGGAGAGTACAGATGCCTGTGCTATGATGGGTTCATGGCATCTGAAGACATGAAGACTTGTTTGGGTAAGAAAGAAGGCGGCATTGTCTAACTGCTCAGTTACAGTATTGAGAAACTGACAATAGAGATCAATTAGTTCATATTTCCTGCTCCCTCTCCTGCCTGATAACTTTTTTATTGTAAGCTGGCTGTTTTAAATTTCACCTTGATAAACGCTGGCTCTCTCTGTGTTCTAGAAGTACTGTTGAACTTTGAGGATGCAGTTTGGTCATCTGGAACCAGGCTGATCCTTTTTACAAGTCATACTTTTTAAAGCAGCAGTTAGCTGAGAACTGTTTTTGCTGTATTTTTGAGGCCAGATCCTTCTGGAGCCCTGCTCCATTCCCTGTGAAGTATAAGCCTTTTTAGTTTAGCTGTGGGGAAAGGTGCCATTGTTGGTCTTCTGTGAATGCAGGCAGTGCTGCACTGGACAGCGCTTTTCCAGGCCTGGGTAGTTTGTTTGTGCACATGAGCAAGCTCACCACTGCTTTGAATATCTGTAGAAGCCTTACACTCCTGACTTACCCAGGCCAGTGATGTCACCTAGTTCTATGCGGTGACCTCTTCCCAGGCTTAGAGTTTGCTCTTCAGTAATATGAGAATAATGTCGAACCCAATTTATTTTCTTTGTCTTAGGAATCACTGTATTTTTGTTGCCTCATGTCCAGGGCCTAGAAAAAGTTTCTCTACTGTTGCTCACTTTTCCCTCTTAATTTCAAGAGGGTCATTCCCTCCTGACCAGAAGTAGGAGCCTAGGGTAGATTATAAGCACATCCATTTTGTGGGTTGGTGTTTTGCCTGAATGTATGCCTGTGCACCACATGCATGTCTGGTGCCAGTGGGGGCCAGAAAGGGACATTAAATCACTTAGGACTGAAGTTGCAGACAGTTGTGAGTGGCCATGTGTGTGCTGGGAGTCGAACCCCTGATCCTCTGGAAGAATGGCCAATGTTCTTAACCACTGATCCTTCTCTTCCTGTCAACTGGAGACACACAGAGTCACAGTCATCTTACCACAGAGAATGTTGTCTCCTAGAAAAACCATCACATAAACAAGCTCCTATTCAGCAAGAGTTAGTGAGTTTATTCACCACCTGAGTAATAGGTAGCTTACACGATTAGTTGACACTAAGACATGCCAGTATGAATGGAGTTCCTTATATATTTTTTTTCTGAGAGAAAGCATCTAAATATAATATTTTATAATGTTTACTTTCCAAGATTATTATTTAGTGAAAGTGTTTCACCTATTCTTAGTTTTTATCATAGTTCTTTTATCTCAGGGAGAAAGTATCCATTACAGCAGAAACTTGGACATATGAATTTTGTCTATATCTTACAGATGTCAATGAGTGTGACCTGAATCCGAATATCTGCCTTAGCGGGACCTGTGAAAACACTAAAGGCTCATTCATCTGCCACTGTGATATGGGCTATTCAGGGAAAAAAGGAAAAACGGGCTGCACAGGTACATTTTCTCTTTCATAGTGATGGAAAACATGCCAAGTAGCTGAGAACACACCCTAATAATTGTAATTTAACATGTTTTTAAACTTACATTTTTAACTGTATTGTAGTCATTTCACATGCCATATTCCCTCAATTTAGATTCTATGCCTCTGAAACTTTCCATGCTTTATTAGAACCAACCTAAATGAAGCCTGTCCTTCTATCTGAGAAAATAACCTTGCGCCGTGTTGGATAAATTAGCACAATGAGTGGTATAATCTTCATAGGTTAAGAATCATGTTTTCAGATCATGTTAGTGATGTAATAATTTTCATAGGTTAGGAATCATGCGTTCAGATCACATTAGTGACCTTGCTGGTTCCGGAAGATTCACAACCCTTTGTCAGAGCAACCTTCTTTTGCCAACACTTCATTTTGCAACTGAGATTGCTTTTCAAAGTAAGAGCCCTGGATTTTATTTGACCTTACCACTCCTCAAATTAGAGTGCTTTGGATACACTAACTTTTTAGCCTAAACAAGTCTTTATCCATGTGACTTAGCTCATGCCATGCAGGAATTGAACTATTCACAGTTTTCTTGTTTGCTATCAATAGCATTTAAGAAACCCTTACGAAATATTTTCAGACTATTAAATACCTAATGGAAGAAGCCACTCTGTGCCATGGCGTTGTTTTATAAGTATTTAGATGTTGTCTTCAAACATGAAATAATAAAATTAAGTCATGTAATGGTAGACAGTAACATTTTACTATAATAATTTATATTAAAGATACAGATTGTGGCATATGACATAATTTAAAACATCATGGTGACCTTGAATTAGGTAACTTTAAAAACATTTAACAAGTAATAGGTTAGGCTTGAATTCTAAAAGTTGCTTGACAAGGCCCTGTGACTTAAACATTAAAACTGGCATATTGGCAGTTTGATAATGTATGAATAATCCTCTTAATTGTATCAGTGTATTTCAAGAAAGCATCAAAATATATTTATCAGTTATAAAGTAACTGTGTTAATTGTCAAACTTACTAATACATGGCAATAATGTTATTGGTGGTTCAAAAAACGACATGCTGCCCAAGCCATTGAAAGAGGCATAATACTGAAATTCTTCTATGCTCCCTTGTTGCTTATCACAGAAACCCTGACTAGGGGTCCCTTCTGGTAAATGGGAGCCCATCCACATAGATGCTAAGGTACAAATGATTCTCAGGTTCAACATTTATTATCAGCTTCCAGTGTCAGTATAAGGCTTGCTAAGGGATTGTGGTCTGGCAGCGTGAAGAGGCAGGTAGACTAATTTTGCCTCATTGTAATGAATAAAGGAAAACAACAATGCTCACTGAAGTTCACACAGAGGACCATGGTGATCATGAAGAGACAGAGTCTCTGGGAGACTCTTCATTGGCTGGAGTCTGTAGAGCTCCGTTTTCCAAAGTCCATTTAATAGGTGAACATGCAGAGGATGGTTATTTTAGGTCTTTCACCATGATGACAGGTTATGCCCCCGCTATAGTTGTATCATTACAGTAAGAGAGATATGATGTGTGGGCGCTTAGCTTACTGCTATTTCAAATAACATGCCTAGAGGCAACATGAAGTCTACTGAGACCTCTAGATAACTGTTTGCCACACGTGCATGAAAATCCATTTTTAAAGGGAAGTTTTTATAATTTAATCTACAGAAATGCAAAGACTTGGGAGACAGGACATACTCATCGTGGGCTGGATGAGTCAGTGCCAATGTCCCATAAGTCACCTTTTAGTAAGCCCAATGAACACAAGTATACTCAGAGAAACACTCTTTTTTCAGAAGGGCCAACGCCACCCTATTTTTTCAACTGCAATCTAAAATGGCTTTTCAGTTTGACAATATCTATCAAGTACTGTAGGAAGAGGCCCTGAACTTTGTGACCAATATCACAGTAGAATAGTTTATGATAATCATGTCTGAAAGAAGACTCCTCGATTTTGTTCTGGGTTCTCCCACTGGTCTGTGATCATGAACAAATCAAAGTCATCTGACTTTAACCAGACAACCCCCTTGGGAGGAGGGGCTGCATTAGGGTGAGAAGAAAAGATCCCCTGGGAATAATCCTGTTAGTAGCAGCCAAAGGTAGCACACTGGACCGGAAATGACTTACACAGACAGGAACTGGCAAACCTCACACACTTGAAAACACATTTTAAAAAATCAGCCAAAATGTCTTTTTAGTTCCACGTAACTAGGTCTCTTTCAGACTGGTTTCAAGTCAGTATTACTCACAGCTTTGAGCACCATCAGGTCACCGTGGTGATGGTCCCGTTAAGTACAAGTGTTTATAATGTCCCAGACAACTAATGTAAACTGAGATACTTATCTTGCTTAATTGAATAAGCAAGATACACTACAAATAACAGGAAAAATAATGTTGCAGCTGCATCATAGTATACACACTTACACACACACACACACACATACACACTCATATGCTCACACACTCACACATGCACACACACCACATACATGCACACACACATACACACATACCCACTCACACATGCTCACACACACACCACATACACACACTCACACACACATGCACACATACATGTACATATACTCACACATACATGCACACAAACACCGCATACATGCATACATACACACACACCACATACATGTACACCCTGCTTATTTGGATGATTTTTAAAATGAGTACCCTGGGAAGCAATTATTAAGAACACATATGCTGTTTCCTAAGGAGCGACTTTGTTTCCTGAGAACTAAAATCACCCTCTGGGCTCCATTACAGCTCCGTCTAAATATTTCTGCTCCCTTGTCATTACTGATTGTTTCCATTTTAACAAATAAACATGTTTTCTTCTCCCAATCACATCAGCAGTGTTAAGAATCCACCCACTGACTCACATTCCCGGCCCACACAGATGCTAAGCAGTTCATTTTTTTCTTCTTAAGCTTTGTCCAAATTGTGGATACTGCTGAAGGGAATGGTTGATTTAATGGAGAGAGAATGTGTGCTTGCTTGGAACCTAGGACACAGATCCTCTGTCTTTGGCTTAAGTGGGTGGGGTCACAGCTTTCCTGTGACCTCTGCTGCGCATTCTAAGTAACTGTAATGGGAAGAAGATAAAGTCATTTCAGGGTGCCACCCAAGTGGGTCTTCACTTTCACAGGCTGTTTTAGAACCTACCCGGCATGGCATGCTCACTTAACCAGTGGATAAAATCAGAACTGTAGAAACAGCAAGATTTCCTTCCACATGAGAACTGTTTCTGGCAGGTCGCAGAGTCCTACTCTTCCGTACCACAGCTGGTCAGTTCCTCCTGCTTTTCTTATCACCACTAATTTTCCTCCGCTGGCTGTCAGCCTGTGGAAACTCCATGGGTGTTCTCTTCGGTTAATAGTCTTGGCTCAAATTTTGACCTAAATTAAGAAATCCAAGTAGCACTTGCATTTAAGCTGTCATGCCCTCTTCCTCAGCCCCTAATTCCAGAGACTCCCTATGTGCCAGCACCACAGGCTCAGGGTCTGTGGGACAGATGCTATCTGGGGGCAGAAAGACAGGCATTTGTAGATGGCTTGCTCTCTCTGTATGGTGGCTGTGGAGGCTACAGAGGCCCCACATGCATCTCATACCTGTGTGACAGACTTGTGGGCATAGGCAAAGTCCTGCCACAGAGTCTGCATGCCGCTCACCCTTACCCTTTGAGGGGGAGGGGGGCCTGTCCAGAGGACCTGTGTGAGCCTTTGTGACGAGGACCTGTGGGGTAAGGAGGTTGCAGTGTCAGCCTGAATTTGAATTTCTTTGCTTTGCTTGGCTTCCACTTATTCTGAAAAATGAATTTTCTGTCTGGAGCAAACTTGTGGAGAAAAGAGAACATTTGTACAGAAAGAGACGTTCTTGGCAGACTTGTGCCATTTCCTTCGTGCTATGGAAGAGCGTTTCAGTGCGGTGCTTTTGTTTGCTTGTTTTCCTTATGACTCAGTTTCCCCTCCACTTGCCCAAGTCTGCCATGGATACAGTTAATTAGTAAGAGTTGTTGGTGTGCGTCTGAGTGTGTGTGTGTGTGTGTCTGTGTTTGTGTGTGTCTGTGTGTGCATGCACGCGCATACGTACATCCATACTCTGATGACTCTGTTCACTCAGGAATGTGTTTGCACTGTATGACCTGCTCTCTTTCTCATCTGCTTCTTACATACTAAAAACATAAGCTAGTTAATACGATGCACTATATTCACAACATGAGACTTGAATATGACCCTTGAATCACTGTTTCCAGGTATCCCAAAGCTCACAACACACAGCCTATTGCAAATAGAATTTCTTTCACCTTGAAAGCATGGCAAAATTTAAAAATCTTCTCTTGGATTAGAATTTTATATTAGATTTTAGTAATAGTGATTAGAAGAGATTCCTCTATCAAAAGAAGGACCCATTTTCTTAAATGCAGGATTTAGGGAAAAGGGAAAAGCATATGAAAATAGTGGTATCTTTGACCATTAGACAGCTAGACAAAAGAGAAACAAAGGAGATAATTAGGGGTTGAACATGGTCCAGGGACATGATATACATGTCTGAAACTATAGCCAGATCCATTTGGTACAGTGATTGTATGCTAAAAAAAAAAAAGAGAAGACTGGAGAGGACAGTATTGCAGATTGATAGCCTCTGATTCACTATGAAATTATGCTTAGGAAAAGAGGTTTGTGGAGGTTTCTCTGAGTCTCATCAACATTTAAGTCTTTAAAATAAAGTTTAAAATAAAACTGAAGTTACTAAACTAAAATGATCTTAGTTACACATCCGTGTCCCAAGGGAAGTATCAGTAGCCAGGGAAACCAAGCCCAGGGTAACCCTCGCTTTGCCTTTTACTGGCTGTGGCGTCTAATCTCTGCCTTCTCTGAAAATTTAAAAATCCCAAGACAGAATTCTAGTTCTTTCCACTTAAAGTCTGTCTTCGTTCTGTATCTGTTACTTTTCTTGTGGGGATGGAACACCCGATAGGAGTGTTCCTGAGGAAGAAGAGGATTGATTTTGTCTTGTGACTTCAAGGGACCTTCTATCATAATGGGGAGGGACGACAGCTGAGCAGCCCTACCTGTGGCAGTGGTTCGTAGGACGGCATGTCTTTAACGACCAGGAAGCAGGTGTCATCCTCAAGTCTGGCTTGAGTGCTCACATCCGCTGCCTATGCCATGGTACCAAAGCCTTTCAACCTTCTGAAACAGCACCACAGCTGGGGAGCTAGTGCTTACACACAGGAGCCTGTGTGGGACATTTCACACTCGGGCCCTAGCAGTTCTGTAGTAGCTGGAGCAGCTCCTTCTTTCCACAGAAAATTATTTGCCAAATATTATGAAAAATAAAAGAAGGAAATTAAAACAGAACTCCACACAAGTTATGATTAGTGTATTACCTTCTAGGATGCAGGTCTGCCATGGCTAGGAACATCTGTGTTGGTTCTATGGAGTCTATTAGACCAGCCTAGAGAGGCTTGCTTCTAAACAGCTATATGACATACAGCACAATTATCCCTACATTGGCCTTCTTTACTTCTGTGGATGTGATGGGACCTGTTGTCCCGTTACTTAAGGCTCCCAGTCATGAGTTCAGAGCTATGAGTCTCTGTTGGCCTGACCTATGACCTCTGTCAGTTCATGTGACTGTTGAGACCACATTAAAATTTACCTAAACAACTTGCTATGCTCCTTAAAATAATTCTTTCCTATGTATTTTCATGTCACGATTATCAGTGACATCACAAAAGAATTGTATAAGAGAAACCTGTCGTTGTATTTTGTACTTGCTCCTAAGAACACTCTAGGCTTAAGATAGAACACTTGGAAGTCACTTGTTTCTTAACACTTTCAAGTCAACAGGGTTGGTACTCACCTGATTTCTTTTTCAAGTCATCTCTTGAGTTATCCCTGGAAATTCTTGCAACATTTCCTATGCCTGTCTTAGTCTTCTTGATCCAAGTTCTGTGTGGAATATTGGTATATACTTAAAAATCATAGTGTCATATCCATACATATTTGTTTTTAGTAAATAGCAGAGTTAATTATGAAGATAACCTCTTTCACATTGCGTTAGTTTGAGGAAACCAAAACGTTATCATAACATTTTTATGTAGTATATGTTGGATAAATTTGAAATGAAATTTCAGAGAATGAAGAATTTTGAAATTGTTTTTGACCTTTTACTAACTTGACGTAATCTGGTATTTCTTAATTCTGATGAAAGTTCTCCCTAGGTTGACCTGAGTTTTACATGAAATATGCAAGACTCCCGGAAGTTAGAGAGGAGTAACTGACATATTGTCTTAAACAGCATTTTCTGCATATGATAATATGATAAGAGATAATACCTAAAATAGGAATCCTATAAAAGTAAAGCATAATGAAATGGAAATACTTTAAGTTTAAGAACAAAAATATTTTATATCATTCCAAAGTTTTCTGATATGTCAACATATTCATTTGTCTATGAAGATGTGATAAATGTGTATTACTTATAGTTGTCTTAATAAAATATATTACCAATAAAAACATGACCATGAACACTAACCAGAAGGGTTTGGGGTGACTCAATTTGTCAATTGGAGAGAGGGTCACTTTTCTGAGACATGACTGGGTACTCACATTAGAAATACAGAGAAAGGGCTGGAGAGACGGCTCAGCGGTTAAGAGCACTGTTTGTTCTTCTGAAGGTCCTGAGTTCAAATCCCAGCAACCACATGGTGGCTCAAAACCATCCGTAATGAGATCTGACTCCCTCTTCTGGTGTGTCTGAAGACAGCTACAGTGTACTTACATATAATAATAAATATTTAAAAAAAAATAAAAAATTGTTAAATTAAAAAAAAAAGAAATACAGAGAAGGATGGGCACTACTGATGACAAATGCAATGGCCACGTTATTCTGCCTTTGTAAATTAAAAGGCAAAGCTGTTTGGTAGGGAGCTTAGCATCTGTGTGACTACTAAGTTGTCTGCATTATGCCATGATGAAGATGAGAGAGAATCCACTTTTGAATATGGCTAAGTCATTTAAAAAGCCCCCAAAAGCTTTTGTGCAGAACTTTTTCCTAAAGCGCTGGTTATTTTTCAGATATCAATGAATGTGAGATTGGAGCACACAACTGTGGCAGACATGCTGTATGCACAAATACAGCGGGAAGCTTCAAGTGCAGCTGCAGTCCTGGCTGGATTGGAGATGGCATTAAGTGCACAGGTAAACTGGAAAAATGCCACTAGTTATATTCATGAACTACATGGATCAGAAACACAAAAGTATTCATTAGAAAGTAAAACGTAATGTTTATATTACTCAATGTAAATGTCATGATATTGATAACAATGTAAACTTTGTTCTTTAAGACCTGGATGAATGCTCTAATGGAACCCACATGTGCAGCCAACACGCAGACTGTAAGAACACCATGGGGTCATACCGCTGTCTCTGTAAGGATGGCTATACAGGGGATGGCTTCACCTGCACAGGTAGGCTTACTTTGGAAACAACTATGTAACTCTTGTTGGAAAAGCACAATATCCCATATCAGACCAGTGATTCTTCTTGAAGACTGGGGCATGCTGCTCAAATAACAGAAAATATTACTTATCTGAATTTAGATGCCCATGGAATGAAACCTTGGAGGCAAGTCACCAAGGAGATCTCAAAAGTTAGCAGTGTGTGTCTCTCTACCTTTCACATCTCATATATATGCATCTGTATGCACATATATATATATATATATATATATATATATATATATACACATGTACATACATACATCTACACATATACATTTGCATGCACATATAATCCATTTAATGGCATCACTATTCTAAAGCAGATGATACCACCTTTTATATGTGTTCACCTTTGTGTGTTCATACCTGTTTCTCACTGGTCCTTGCCATCTCTATCAAACTCAAGGATAAGCTTGATCTAGAAAAATACATAAGGGCCGCAATGTGGTGTTCTGTATGAGGAAACAATACAGGCTCTCACCACATCATTACCATCACTGTATTGGCATAACAGTTCAGAACTGCTCTGTAAGGCTTTCTCTCACTTTATGATATACTCGGGAAATCGTCTTTCTTCTTACCTCTAATTAAAAGTCCAAGAATTAGCATAAACTTGCAATGTGAATTTAAATATGTATGATTGCATGAATATGTGATTGCATTGTGCATATCCACAGACAGTACTTCTTGTGTCAAGGATATTGGCCATAAAGTAGTATGACTATGCCACCCATACTTTTAAGTCACCCATGTGACTTGGAACATCAACCTAAATTAATTAAATAAATCAACAAGCACTAATTTCTGTCTGGAATTATGAAATTAATAATAAGGTGTCAAGTAAGAACAAAAGAAGCTAAGGACAACTGAGTAGCTTACTGAAATTCACTGAAAGTTTTATCATCGCTCGAATCATCTCTGTCCAATCCAGGGATGTTTTGTCTTATTATCTTGGAAAAAAATATTTAAATTACACTCATTAGGCATCAGTGCTTCATATGCTTGGAATTTAATGCTTGTGAACTTAGTGGTCCATTTCCTCTGTTGCCCCTCTGAGCTGAGCCTAAAGCCTGAGATATGGGCATGCACTGACATGTTCTTTTGGGTCTCAAATATGTCCCCTCTGTGGGTGAAAAGATCTGTCTGAATAATGATTTTGACTTAATATTCACATTGCAGCATTAGAAATGATGCAGCATTCAGAGTTCTGAATCTCTACCCAATACTGCTGCATATTCAATATTGGCATTCAGAAAAGAACAACCAGTGGGTTTAAATTTGTCAAGCAGGAATTATGATGAAGTGCAGTTGGAACTTGGCAGATAGAAAAAATTACAGCACCTGAGGCACTGGAAATCGCTTGACTGCAAAAGCATGGCCTGTGTTTCTGTCTGCAGACCTCGACGAGTGCTCTGAGAACCTGAACCTTTGTGGCAATGGCCAGTGCCTCAACGCCCCTGGCGGCTACCGCTGTGAATGCGACATGGGCTTCGTGCCCAGTGCTGATGGGAAGGCCTGTGAAGGTAAGCGTGGGGAAGCTGTGCGACTTGGTTGTTCACACATCACTGCCTTTTTTCTATTTTAAACCTGAAGTGTACCTTGTCTTCACATTTAAGCTGGTCGGTTTAGTTGGCAGAGAGGTATGATGGTATTGTCGACTACAGAGGATCTAGAAACACCGAGAGTCAAGCCTCCAGGCATGCCTGTGAGGGAGTATCTAGATTAGTTTAACTGAGCTGAGAATCATCCTAACTCTGCATAGCACCATATTATATGCTGGGGTCTTGGATTAGATAAAATAAGAGAAATCAAACTGACATTAGCGTTCATTGCTCTCTTATAATACCTTCAGGCAGACCACTCTTGTTTATGCAGAGAAAATCTGGGCTGAGTGATTTGCAATGTAACACCATAGGACACAAAAGACAAAGAATGACCATGTACTTACAGTTCATCTACTGCAATTCGGTTACTCCTACTTTTGGAGGGTGAGGGGTGGGGGGAAGCTCTCAAAGCACAGATCCCCTGGTGTTCTGTTTGAGGGTTGTCTGTAAATACAGAAGCATGGCTGTTAGTCTCTGCCAGGCTTTGGTTTCTAGAAGTCAAGGATTCCAGATAAATAACAGCAGAGAGTTTGCTCCGTGTGTGGAGTAATGTCCTAAATATATCTCAGAACATTCTCTAAATATCTCACACATGTAGACACAGAACGGGATTTGACATGTCCCTGGAGGAGAATTCCCTGGAATGGTGCCACTTGCTTTGGTTTCTCGGCTTCAAGTTCTGTCTTTCTGGGAAGTTTTGGTCAGACAGGAAGAGTCCTGGGAACCTGTTGGCTGAGGGTGGATCCAGTTAGGAAGCAACAGATTCTTCTCCTTACTCACACTTGTCAAACCTAAGTACATTTTCTTCATTAAAAGTAATCGGGGATTACAGCGAGCTGAGATGATTTCAGGAGAAATAAACAAATGATAAGGACTGACAGAAGTTCAAGCAAGGCCCTGAATTATGCATTAGCCAATAGCTGTTCCTTATTAAATGGGGATGAACTCAGACTCTTTAGCTGTGACGTACATATTCGTTTCTGTATCTTCCTCTCTTATGGAACCCTTGGGGTTCTTTATCCTGTTCATGTTGAAAATGCAGCACTGACACCTAACTGCTGCGGCCTTGCTCATGAGCCTGATGCTGTGTTTGCTTCTGTACCCCTAAACTCAGGGGAAGCAGGTACTCTGGTGACAGTCATGGAGCAAATGTTGCTCCTCTTAAAACTTACAGGAAGGTTTTGTTTGTTTGTTTGTTCTTAGTATAAATTATCACCGACAGAGTGGTCATGCCGAGTTAAAGCAGTCTCCAGTCTGAAAATGTGTCTATTCATCACACAAGCAGAACCCTTTGCTAAAGCGGTGGGGGAGGCCCAGAAAAGGCATCTGCAGTGTGGAGGTCTCCTGTGGACCTCAGCAAGCATGCAACGTAGAACTAGGACAGAAGAGAAAAGTGAACTTTAAGGCTGCTTCCAAAGGATCTTAACATTTTAGGTCTCCATCAAATTTGGAGAATATATAGATAAGAACAACACAAGAATTTAGCCTACCTTATTCTGTTTAGCTCCTGATTACAACAGTGAGGTAGACCTATATTAAATACCACACAGAAGACTGGTGGCTGTTTAGAAAATGTTCAGCCTATGGCTTAACATGTGATGGGTCCCAGGAAACAGAGCCTGTTACTAGCAAGGCTTCTGTGTACAGACAAATCCCCTGAAAGTCTAGGAAATTGCCTACATTGATGTCAGGCAGACTGCATTTTCTTAATGCTAATATCCATTGCCTACTTTATTGGGTGGCTTATTCAGTGGAAATTTTTTTTAAAAAAAATTTCACCTTTTTTAATCCTTCCCCAAGATATCGATGAGTGCTCCCTTCCAAACATCTGTGTCTTTGGAACTTGCCACAACCTCCCGGGCCTCTTCCGTTGCGAGTGTGAGATTGGCTACGAACTGGACAGAAGTGGTGGGAACTGCACAGGTAAGGTATTATATATGTTAAGATGGGCTCCCAGGTATCCCCAGGGGTGCTGTTGCTCAGGCATCACCAGGATCACACAAGCTACAGAGGAAAACAAAGGAAGAGTAAGGCATTAAGAGTCAAGGGTACATTTCACAGGCCTAGAACTGATGAGGGGTGAGTATACAAAGGCAGGGACATGTCTGTATGTGTGGACTTGAGCTTGTGGTTCCAGAGAGAAGTTTCTGGGGTGCTCTAGCTATACGACTTCCTTCCAGTTTCTTCCCTCCTTAAATACATCTTCAGAACCTCCTTTCAAAGGCCATGCACTGGCACCTCCAGTTTGTTCCTTGTACCCTTCCGATGCAGCACCCACACCTTTCCACCCGAGCTCAGGTTCTGACCTGAGTATCAGAGAGCCTGATACATAGGGACTGCCCGTGCATTTGCTTTGCATGTGGCGGTGGTTGCGGGTACATGTAGATGACTAGGTGTCTGTGCAAATGTATGTGGAGGCCAAGAGTCAGGTTTCCAGTGTCTTCTATTGCTGTTCACTTCGTTTGCTGAGACTTGGTGTCGCCTTGAGCCTGGGACTCACTGATTGGCTGGGCTGACGGGCATGAGTTCTGCTACCTTCCTGTTTCTTCTTCCTCCTACTCCTGGGATTATATGGGTACAGAAGATTTCAAGCTGTATTCTCGTGTTAGCAAACACTTGCCCACTGACCCATCTTCTTAGTTCCATTTAATACATGAGCCATTTTTTTTTGTAGAGAAAAAGACTCCCAGGGAACACGATAAAAAAAATTAGATAAATTATTGCTCCCACCAGACTGCTGCATAGCTCTCTTTAGCACCAAGAAAAGACTGACAGTCGTGGCAAGTTTCTCTCTTAGACCATCCTCCTACTCAAGATACAGAGAAAGTAGCCCTCCTCCTAGAGGATATCAGCGTTTTCAGACCACAGGAAGCCCCCCCCCACCCAGGACAAACATCCTGGTTCCTCAGGCTGTCTGCTCCAAAGCCATCTATCTAGTTTGGGATATTTCTTAAGCATTAAAAATAGAGAATAGGGTTATACAGGGTTAGAATTTGTCAAAAAAAAATCCATGTCCTAAATCTCTGGAATGTTGCACATAGTTTTGGAATAGATGCCAAATGGGAAGTAAATGTTCAGCACAGCATCTGGGCAGGGAGGGATCTGTATGAGCTTGAAGAAACACACTAAGCCTCCAACATGTGTGTGCAGAAAAGACGGCAGAGATCACCTGCTCCCAAGCATTCTGTGGGACATCTAGCTCTAATTTGACAAAATAACATACCACACATATTAAATGTATTGTTCTTATAAAATCTGAAATTTTGGTTGACCAGGGTCAAAACAATGTTTTGCCATTAGTTAACCTGGACTGGAATATTTTTCTTAGCTTCAAAGTTACATTCTATTCTGATGACAAATTCAAAGGGTAAATGTATTCAGAGGATGGGGGTTGGATCAAAGGCTATGTCACAGTTACCTGCTGGGGAGGTGCCTTTCAGAGGTGGGAGGTTGCATCTTAGGGCATAATCAAGGAATTGATTAGTTCTTGTCAGGAGCCCTGGACTATGTGCTACTGCCATTGGTGACCTCAATCCACCCAGGATGCTGGGTAACTCTTCCCATCTGTTTGGCTGTAGATGTTAATGAGTGTCTGGATCCAACCACCTGCATCAGTGGGAACTGTGTCAATACTCCGGGTAGTTACACATGTGACTGTCCTCCGGATTTTGAGCTGAATCCAACTCGAGTTGGCTGTGTCGGTAAGATCCTTAAATCTTTTCCCAGACACCTATTGTTTATTATTTTAAAACCATCACTGAATATTCCATTTCTTAAGTTTTCAAAAGTAATAGCATAAAAATGTAAATATTTCTCAAACACATTGTATGCTTTGAGCTTTCTTTTCTGAAGGAAAATGACCAATATATTCTTGGGCACTTTCAGCTTTTTAGGAAAATTTAAATTAAGATTTTTAAATACTTTTAGAAACAAGTTTGACTCTTAACCCCTCTTATCCCTCTAATAGGAAGAATTTGACTGACACTGTTTTTATTTGTATATGATAGATACTCGATCTGGAAACTGCTATCTGGATATCCGGCCCCGTGGAGACAATGGAGATACAGCCTGCAGCAATGAAATCGGAGTTGGTGTTTCTAAGGCTTCCTGCTGTTGTTCACTGGGTAAAGCTTGGGGAACTCCATGCGAGCTGTGCCCTCCTGTGAACACATGTAAGTGGACAGCTTCCATCTTACTACTACAATTACAACTACTACCACATACATCTACTGTCTGTCTAAGGCCACTTCTCTCTAGATCCATAAAGGAGAAGTCACCAGTGTCTTCATGACACTCGTCTTAGGATGTCTTAGGATAGAAAAGGCATATTAGTCCCATCAGTCCAGTATGTGGGAATCCAAAAAGCTCTCTGGCTTGCCCTTAAAGCTTATATAGGGCAGAAAGTGTCTCCTGTCCTAGTAAGAAGTTAGTATTACTTTAATATTTCCAGGGCTAGTTTTTCAAGTATATGTAAATGGAAGCTTCAGAGTTCAGCTTGAAGGATGTAAAGAATACACCTCCTTTAAAAGGAGGGCTTCTGTCGTGTACACTTTGATTTCAAGCAGGAGCGGCCGGTCTGGCCGAAGTCAGTGCCTGCTGCTTTTAGGGCATATTGGGATGAATGTCATTAACTTACTTCTCAAAATATTCATCAGATAGGTTGAGAGTAGAAAACTGGCTTTCTGCCTTCTGGGAATACACATCCATTAGGTAGAATGGAACATAAATGTAATTTCAGCACAAACCTCAACCACAGAGGAAGAATAGTAGGCTTGGAGTTACGTTTGACAGAAAACTCACACTAGGTTCAAGCTGGGACTCCTAGAGTGGTGGCTGTGTGACCTTGGCCAGACTAGTGTCTTCGAATATTTCACCCAGCACAGCCTGGCTGGCACAACCTTCTCTTTCCCCTTCAGAGAGAGAGGGTTTAGTTACAGATAAAAGTGGGTGCTGACCACTTTGTGAACTTTTGAGCTATGCAATGAAGAAGAACATGATATAAGTAAGGAGACACCCTAAGAAGGAGCAGAAGAAAAGTAAGGAAGAAGATACCCAATGCCATTGATATCAAGAGGGCAAACCCAAATTGGGATTTGGAAATATGGAATTCAGCTTTATAGAATAATAATGATTAGCAAAAAGTCACCAGCTCAAATTAGAATGGGAATTTGAACATATCTGAATCCACGTAGTTTTATAAAGCCAGGGCAAGGGCCAGGCATAGGAAGACTTTGATAATTATGAAAGAGCAAGTCTCATGTTCTTTAGGATGATATTATGGGCTGTGTCGCTTTATTCCCATTCTGAGGCATGACACTGGAAGAAATAATTATGTAAATCCTATGGCTTGATGGAGAAGTTATAAAATGCTGGAAAAAATTAGATTGGAGTGCGAATCAAGATTTTAGCATCACATGTGTAACACAGAGGAGTAAGAGAACTATCTAGACATCAAGAATGGCATCATGTTGAAAACAAGAACTAAGAAACTCCTGCACTCCGTTTGGAAAGGGTTTTAGAGACAGGCTGATGGTCATTATTAGGGGATATTGGGGCACCCAGGAAAGAATACTAAATACAACCAAAATGGAGTGAAGTTGGCAGAAAACAAAAATGGAGAGGAACTCTTTCTTAAAAGGCAGTGATAGATAATAGAGAATGAAATATCTCACAAGAATACATGACCAGAGTAACTGTGGGTTTCCAAGATCAGTGCAGTGGCCTTATGTTTGGGGAATGGCCCATGCATGCTAAGATAGATGTTCTCTTGCTTTAAATGGGTAAATGGGAGCTGAAGACTCTGGAAGATTAACATTTTCAGTCCTATGTGTCAGCATTTCTCCTGAAGATATTATTTTAGAAGTTCTAGATTCAGAGGAACTCATGTGGAACTTCTTGTTTCAATAGCTGAGTATAAAATTCTTTGCCCTGGAGGAGAAGGTTTTCGTCCAAATCCCATCACTGTGATATTGGAAGGTAAGGGTTTCTCCTTTGTCTTATTAGCACGAGCACCTTTTGGATGCTCTCTGTTTCATTCAAGTCCTGAAGGCATGCGTTGCTTCCATTCTTACAGACATCGACGAGTGCCAGGAGCTCCCAGGGCTGTGCCAAGGGGGGAAGTGCATCAACACCTTTGGCAGCTTCCAGTGTCGCTGTCCAACTGGTTACTACCTGAATGAAGACACTCGAGTGTGTGATGGTAAGAGTTTGCATGCAAGATATGTTACCTCAAATGCTGAGGACTGAGCAGCCCCCCAAACCAGGAGCTACTGAGCTCAACAACATGGCTTCATAGGCCAAACAAGCCAAACCATGCTCCTCAGAAAAAAAACCTTTTCACTGGACTAGCATGTATCCTATCTCTGTGTTCAGGGTAGTTCTAGGCTTTTCCTCTTGTCGTTAGCCACTTGTCACCTGTACCAGTGTGTTCAGATGAGCCTCTCTTAGAGCCTCCCTTTGTCTTTATGATACAGCCAATGGCCTCACTTGCCTTTTTAAAGATGGAGAATTTTGACCATTTTTCAATTTGAGAATAATTAGCCCAAGGACTATACTAGGGGATGGGAAGTGAGGAGACTCTATCTACATCTAGGATTCACAGGCCCAATTAGGGAAGAGACCTCCTCCATAAGAATTATTTGAACATCATGGTGCATAAGACTTAGCCCTCAGACTCACGGTTAACAAATATTCCTGTGATCTTCCTTGTTGCCAGTTGCTGATGGCTTCAGTCTAGATTCTACCTATGAACACGTGAACTATGTCATTATCTTCCTGAGGTATATTTGACAGCTATGATTTTACCCCATTTCCATCTCTTGGTGCTTTGGGGAACACTGAGGACTGGTTTATTGAGCATCCATTGCAGAAGGCATAAGCTCCTTTGTAAACCTTTTTGACTGAAAGTTTGACACAGAGAAGAGGCGCCCAGAGGCTGAGGACCTGCTGTTCATACCTGGGTTTCAGGTCCTCCGAATAGAAGCTTTGCTCCTTACTGTCAACATTCACACTGACACTGAATGTCTGCTCGCTCCAGAACACTGTTTTTATGGTCACATAACACTTTCTCTTTTGGATTATAGATGTGAATGAATGTGAGACTCCTGGAATCTGTGGTCCGGGGACATGTTACAACACCGTTGGCAACTACACCTGCATTTGTCCCCCAGACTACATGCAAGTGAACGGGGGAAATAATTGCATGGGTGAGTCCAAGTGTATCTGAAGCACGTGGGCTTGGCTCTCGCCTGCAAAGGCCAGTCTGCTAATCGGAGTGCTTGCCTCCTTTGAACTGTTGTAGTGAGACACGCCCCGCCTCCAACATGTTCCTGGTAACCCATACGTTTGGCATTTTCACCGCTATGTGTGTGGCAGGGGTGGTTGAGGGTTTTCTTAAGATGCCAAACAGTTTAACAGCACTTCCTTCATTTGACTTATAGGTGTGTCTTTACACGATTATATCACAGCACTGACCTACAGCGCTAAAACATCCTGAATCCAAACAGTTTAATAGCACTTCCTTCATTTGACTTATAGGTGTGTCTTTACACAATTATATCACAGCACTGACCTACAGCGCTAAAACATCCTGAATCCGAAATAAGAGGCTCCCTGCCAAATAGCAGTAGAGGATTGTTACGAGGAGAGCGGGTGTAGGGCCGTGTAAGGTTTGCTAATGCTGCACTTTGTAATGACCTCACTCTGTGGCACAGGACAGAGAGAGGGCATTTCTCCAAGTGTCTTGCTTGTGTGGCACTTGTAGCAGCTTGGGTGGCTGAGAAGTTGGGTGTATGACAGTTCTCTACTCTTATCATAACCTGATTGTCACGTAGCCTTGCCTTTTGAGTCTCCTGTTGTGCTCTTCTGGGTTGTGGAGATCCTGTGGGATCACCAGGTCTTTTGCTCTCCTTTGTTCAAGACATGAGAAGAAGTCTATGCTACAGAAACTATTACGCCGACAACCAGACTTGCGACGGAGAACTCCTGTTCAACATGACCAAGAAGATGTGCTGCTGCTCCTACAACATCGGCAGAGCCTGGAACAAACCCTGTGAACAGTGTCCCATCCCAAGCACAGGTGACAGTTACCTTCCTGCCTACCATGGTCAATAAGTCAGCTAGAAACTGCTAGAGAAAAATCAGTCCTAGTAAAGAGAGAAAAGGTGTGTTCTTTATTTTCAGAGAGAAAACTTAACCCATCAAGGTGAGCATTTACCTTTCAGTTGCCTTCAGTCCTTCCTGCTGGAAGACCAAGTGACAGTACATTTCCTAATTTATATCCAAATTTGTAACCAGAGCAGAAAATTCAACATGTCACAAAAATATAAACATTGCTAATATTACTTCAGAGTTCCCACCACATAATTAAAACACTGAAAAACATCAGGGAAATGAATATGATAAATAGATGAACTTTTTTTTTTAATTTAAATCTAGTCTTGGGCCAGGGAGAAAGCTCTGTGTTCCAAATCACTTGCCACACAGGTGGGAAGATCTGAGTGGGCAAGTTGAGAATCCACATGAAAGCCAGACACAGCAACAAGGATGGAGGACAGGGAAACCTGTCTCTCCCTCGTTGTCAGCTGGGAGGCCATTTTTCCTTCAGTGCCTGTGTAGTGTTTTCTGATGGATACATTTTCATAAATGCTTTGGTCGTTTTTTTCTCTGTGTGTGAATTCTTGCTCATTCCTGACCTCTATGCCTCCTTTGTTTAACTCTTGCAGATGAATTTGCTACCCTCTGTGGAAGCCAGAGGCCAGGTTTTGTAATTGACATTTACACCGGTTTACCCGTGGGTGAGTTGTAGCCTGTGTCCTTGTAAGTATGGTTAGGGGGTGGGTCCTCTGCTTCTGCCTTTGTGTTAAAAGTGGGGTACATATACACCGTTGTTTTCCTAGGTTTGCTTTTTCCTTTTCTGAGAAGGAAAGAATGTTAAATGAGGCCTCAAGCTATTTTCAAGTAGTAACTCTTCATTTGAAACAGTGTGAAGCCCTTTGCAACACCACCTAATGGACAGATGCCTTTACTGCTCATGACTAAGGGGTCTGGGAAACTTTTCAGAAGAAACCATCCAGCTTAGTGAATCCAGCCCTAGGTGTCCACAAAGGGAGGATGGGGCCAGGTGACACTGGATTTTTCTTTAATTACCTGATTTTTAAGTGTAATATGACTTTTCAGTTCTTTTATGAGGGTTGGTTATACCAAGCCCCCTTGCTTATCAACTCTCTCTCTCTTGGCCTCTCTTTGGGTCCCTTGCTTAGAGAATTTCATGGATATAAAAGTCTTTTCAGTATGAGTCTCATGTGGGGGCTGAAGCAGACCCTGTAGTGGGATAGTAGCTTGTACTAGATCCAGAAGTGCCATGGATTGAGAAGCTAGCGTTGCACAAAGGTTAGCCAGCATAGACAGTGCCCTTGTGGTTTAGAAGCAAATACCACCAAAGCCAGTGGAAGTTGATGCGGTCTCAAAGTATCCTCCTCGTGGTGTGATTTATAGCCATCCTTAGATGCCCCCTAAGTCTCTGCGACTGTGTCTGGTAGCAGACACCATAGCTTCCTTTGTCTTGCTTTATTCCTAGTAAGTAAAACTGAAATCCACATCAGCCTTTCCAGTGACCTTGTTTAAGAAAACAAGGGCCTGGTCCAGCAATCAGCAGGCTTTCTTAGTGCCAAATCCATATGGCTCCACAGGCCAGTCAACATCCAAAGAAACTTCATGGTCTGGAAAGAAAAACTGCTAAATGACATTGGCATGGAACACCTGGCCTTAGCTGCTCTGTTTTTCTCCTTCCCAAACATCTTTTAATCTGTCTAGAATCTGTGATTGGGAGTTAAGTGGCCTCTAATGGTAATGGGTCTCCCTGGGCAGTCCAGGCATGTAACCCAGCAAGACCTGGCCCCCACAGTTGGCAATCAGCAAAGACTTGAAATGGCATTAGCGCCATCCACTAGCAGACCTGGGAAGACCTCCAGCCACCCTGTCCAACTTCCTTGCTTTCCAGTAGAGGAGACAGAGGCCCAGAAAAGGGAAGGGACTCACCCAAGGCCACCTAGCTAATCAGTACCAGAGCTGGGACCAAAACCCAGTCCTGACTCACAATTTTCTTGGCTTCTAGCTCTGGGCAACTAGAAACATGGTATTTAGCAATGTACTCAGTGTTACCAAATTCTGCCATGACAAAATAATGCCTTATTCTATTTGAGCTTATAGCCTTCCTCTGAAAGGTCTTAGAACTGTTGGCATATAGAGCCCATTCCTGTGCATCTAAAACCATATAGCATGTTTATTAATCTTACCCTAAAATACAAACTTCTCCAAGTGGAAATAAAATCCAGACAGGAAAAGAAAATGAAAACATTTAATAATATCTCTTTGTTGTTTTGTGCTTAACAATGACTGGAGATTTGACTCCGTCTGTTTTTTGCTAAGCTGGGTAATAACACATCATTTCTATTTAGAACTAAATGTGTGTGGCCCTATTTCATGGTTTAATCTATACTAAAAGAGTGGACTCTAAATTGATTTTCGTTTGCAGATAAAATGTAATTGTGATGTTACCTCAAGTGGCTATTTAACATTGGTGCCAAAAATCAAAATTACCTGTATTCAAAATAGTGATGTTTTGAAATTATACCCTTAGAGATTTTTTAAAATTTTTTTTAGATTAACATGTAAAACCATTGGGTTTTATCATAACATTTCCATACACAAGGACAGCTGTGCTTCTTGCCGATTCCTCTCCCCTACACCCCACCCCTGCTGCCCCTTTGGCTAGTTCTCTTCTTCCCTCCAGTCAACCTCACTCCTGATTTCCTGCTATATGTATCCCATTACTCTCCTTCCCACCTCCCTTGAGAGCCTTCTCTCCCATGATCTCCTTTCTAGTTTCACAGCCTGTATCTCCCTTGGAGAAACTAAGCTGTGTTTTCCATTAAGGAGGTCAGTTTGCTTTCAAACAAAATCAAACTCTTGGAAATGGGCCTTGGACAGACAGGTTGTTGTTTCAGGGTGTGTTCTTCTGAAGTCTCTGCTGTTCTTATAAACCCTACCTTAACCCACAGCTGGCCCCTTACATCTCAGGCAAGAAAATACCCTGCAGAGCCTCCTGATTATAAGCAAACAAGTGCTTCTGTAGGAAGGCAGAAGCCTCAGGACTAGACACTCATGAATGTGTCCCATACTGTACATGCCTGCCCAATGGATATGGTCTGTCGAACTCTGACAAGCAGGTAGAGGGGCCACCCAGGAGAAGCAGGCAAGCCCAACCCTCTGGCCCTAGGAAACACAGTCTATCACGACAGCTTTCCTCTGAGCAGACCATGTCTTCAATCAGCTCCTTCTCATCTGGTGTATATGTTGCTCCATAGATTCAAAAGTGGTCCCTATCTTACAAATTGGATGTTTTGCAACAAAACTCAACCCAAAAGATATGGACTCCACATGAGTGCCTATCTTTCTAATCCTGTCTCAGCCTGCACGGGATCGTGGACCACACTGCCACTCACAAGAGGCTTCTCTGTTTCTAGATATTGATGAATGCCGGGAGATCCCTGGGGTCTGTGAAAATGGAGTGTGCATCAACATGGTTGGCAGCTTCAGGTGTGAGTGTCCGGTGGGATTCTTCTATAACGACAAGTTACTGGTCTGTGAAGGTGAGTGTGACTGTGCCCCAACTACAAACGAAGCAACTCGAAAGCTGTTTAGCACCCTTGCCGAATCCTACCTCAATTCTACAACACTGGAACCTCAGCCCAATAGTCGGAACAGAAAAAACACACTGTAGGAGCATCTACTAGAGTTGACAAAAATATCATTTTACAGATTAACTAATTAGGAAAAGCACATGGTAGAGACCTACATGAGGTTTTTTTTTTCTTTTCATCAACTCTCAGTGGGAAAACCAAGCTGTTCATTCTAGAACCTCTTCCCCAACACAAAATACATCAGATTTCCAGCTGATAAGGAAGAGCTTTGAGTTCCTGGGTGTATCAAGTAGAGTGTTTTTACTTCTTTGCTTCATTGTCTTCAAAACAAACACAAGAGGATAGTCATCTTTACCTAAATGTCAAAGTCAGTGTTCTCTTCCAGAGATTCTGCTTCTCCCCAATGGAAACAATGGTAAAAGCCAATATTTCAAATTCACGAGAGAATTGTAAATGGCAAGAACAAATCAGATTTGATATGAAAAACGTTGGCTTGCATGCACATGGACTTCCGGTTGCCTCCCGTTGCTGTGCATACAGCCTGAGAGTCCCAGTGCTCGCTGTAACACTTCATACTTGTCTTCCATGGGGAAGATAGCATTCCTTTACATTTTAGTGGAAGAGACATTGCTACACACCAAATATGGCATGTTCTCTAGAACAACTGGAGCCAGTTTCTGCTTAAGGCTTGAGTGGTGGGCCTCTAGCCAAATTTTACACATCTTAGAGCATGGGTTATAGCACACATGTCAATATTTTGACATTAACAAACCTTTTCTTCTAAATTAGGGACCGTTTACGATCCACATGTAGAGTTGTGTTCCATTGGTAACCACGTACTTGTTGGTCTCTCTTGCCAGCTTTCAACCACTGTGGCCAACTGGGCATACATCCCTTGCCCTGCTTGTTGTGTGGGTTGTGGGCAGGGGTGATAGCCAGTCCAAGGCTCTTTAAAGAGATAGCCAGTTCAGACCACAGCCCAGCTGTGGGGTTTCCAGGAACCATCAAGAATCGGTTCCTGCAGAGAAGGCACTGCTTTAGGAAGAAAAGGGAACAGCAGAACTTATAGTGCTAGAGGTAGCTGTCTTCCTCATGGCTGTACTCTTTCCCTCCTCGTACATGTCTCAGAATGCCTGCTACTTTTTTTTCCTTGTATTTTCTCTTCTCTCTATTTGTTAGCCCCTTGGATGCTTACCCAAATACCCCTTTACCACTTATATTTGCCAAAAGTGCTGCCCTTGGCCAGGACACATAGGCAAGGCCACCCATGATTACAAAGTCAACCCAGACCTTGCAACATGCCTGGGAGTGAAAGCCTGCTGGCCAGAGCAAGGTGCCCTGCTGTTGGGAAGACCCAGCATGCCCCGCCCACTCTGTTTATAAAGGTGTCAAGAAACAGTCACATTCAGAGAACATTAAGAAGATTAAGTGCTCCAAGTTTTGGTTTCCATTTCACAAATTATTCGTCTTCGAGGTGAGCGTTTAAATACACTCAGCTGCTTCCCAACACATTCTTAGCTGTCAAAATAAATCAGAAAATGAAGGTTGACTTCATGCGTGTCTCGGCTATTCTGAAATTGGAGTGGATTCCAGGAATGTTTTGGGGGACTTCCATATTTATACTTTCCACAAGGAAGTGCATGAGCAGATGTTAGTTTCTCGTGTCACAGAAGTGCCTGCCTGTCACACCACTTGGCTTCTAATGTGGCATGGTTGACTCTGTTTCTTTACAGTTTACAAGCAGGGCAGAACTAGTGGGTGAGGTGATGCTGTGTCCATCACGACACTGGCATGCTACTCATGGGTCTACTGCACAGAAAGGTATAGTCCACGCCACCTCAGACAGACACTCCCAGTCCAGGAAGCTCCATCAGCCGCGTTCAGGTTTTCCCACCATACAAGCACAGGCCTGATCTATTTCTGTTGTGGCTTTCCCTGGAGAACTCTGAAAAAACATCTATCTCTTCACTCTGGGTAGGGCACTGACTGCCAACCAAAGAAGCAGCTCTTCCATAGTCTTGTTTAGTGGACCAGTAAGTCTACTGAGTTATGTATAGGAGTATGGGTGAGCGGTTCCATACAGGAGCATTAGGCAGGCACATCACCGAAAGCCATATCCCAACATGGCAGACAATTCATGAAGGTTGTTTACTGAACAACTTGCAGGCAGCTTGGCTGGCTGTCAGCCGGAGTCTCCTCTTCTCAGGCACTATTTATGCCTTTCTTGCCTTGGGACTACCTTGGAACTTTGAGCTCTTTTCCCTTCCTGCGTCGTATGTGTCTCATCTCCTAGGGAATAGGATCCTGGAGATGGAAAAAATTCATGGTGACAAATATATCTACTGGACTTTATAGTGATGTATATCTACTATGATCATATAGTTTCTCTGCCTGAAAGCTTCTCTGGGTTTATCTACCTGCCCTTCCCCAACATCTCCAGACCCAATCTAAGCCCTGGAGACTATGAATCTCTCTACAGGTCCCATAGTTTTGCCTGTTCCAGAAATTCAGATATTGAAATCAGAATATAGAGCCTTTGCAGATGGCTTCTCTCACTTATTAATCCACATGTGGGTTTCTCTCATGTCTTCCTGTAGCTAGCCAGCTCACTAGAATATTGACTGATTTTCTACCATCTTAATATACCACAGTGTATTTGTAATGCATTCACCTACTGAAGGTTATCTTGGCTGCTTTCAAGGTCTTGCCACTATGAATGAATCTGCTATAAATACCCATTGCTGTCTTTTCAAAAGACTGAACCATTGTAAGAAAACATGTATCACCAACTCAACACCAGACTCTAGTCTCCCTTGAAATAAACTCTCTTCTGCTTGCAGATATTGATGAGTGTCAGAATGGCCCCGTATGCCAGCGCAATGCGGAATGCATCAACACTGCAGGCAGCTACCGCTGTGACTGTAAGCCTGGCTATCGCCTCACCTCCACAGGCCAATGCAATGGTAAGTAGCACCCACTCAGAGGCCATCACTGTCACACTCCTGAATCTGCACTTCTTTGGAAATTCTAAGGCTAAGGAATAGAAGTGAAGATGTAGGTTGAAAAACTCAAAGAACCTAAAAAGGAAAAAAAAAGGAAAATTGTTATAATAGCTAAACACTTAGCTTTTTGCCTTCCTTATAAATGAAATATTCACAAAGCAGAAAAGAGATCATTTACACAAATGAGTCCCTATATACCTATCCTACCCCAAAATACCCCCTACCCACATACACAAGCCCACAGTCCTCTAATCAGTATTCATGATGATGATGATTATCATTATTATTAGTGTCTACATAATGTAGACAGGGAAGGTTTGCATCATATCTTCTACTCATGCTAGAAGCCTTTACTCGAGTTGGAGCAGATCTTCCTGCATAAATAGATTTAAAACATGCGCGCGCGCGCACGCGCGCGCACACACACACACACCACAGACCCTTGTCTTCCCAAACATCTTACTGACGAAAATCACTCCCTGAAGACAGCAAATAAGCAAATCTTGGCCATCTCATTACCTCCGCAGTACCTACAGTAAGCAGAGGTGAGGAATGTCTGCTATCCACTTTGTCAGGATGTGGTATAAATAAGAAGATATGTTGTCCACTTACATTGGCCATACATTTGCACAACATCTGAGGGTTTCTCTAGCTAGTGGTATGAAAATTCAGTCCCTTGTGTTAGAGCTCAGAGGCAAACTAATACTTCGGACTAGTCCTCATCCACGCTTCAGTACAGTTACAGTGTACTTTTAAGAGTGTGTCGCCCTGCTCAGGGCTCACTTCCAAGGGAGTTTCCTGGGTTTTTGTGCACTTGTGAATGAAACGACAAGAGAGGAACCGTGCTCAGGTTCTCCTTGGCTCTCTTGGCCAACTGTGATTAAGTGGTAGGAAGCGCCCTGCTCTCTGCAGGATATTTCCCATTGTTTAATGAAACCTTAGTAGGAAGAGGGTGTAAGAACAGAACAAAAAAAATCGCTTTGCCAACCAAGATTTGTTTTGTCAAGTTTAAGCGAGCGTGTGTGAGTGTTTAGCATTCCATCAACAGAGCTGAGATTATCCCGAAAGTAAAGATAGAGAACAGGAAAAATGAGTCCCTGGCCGATACGAAGTACAATCCCCCGGTGACATCGGGCTTGAACTCCACTTCCCTGCATTTTACTTTCTAGTTATATTTCTTTGGAGCTGGGTGAAAGGCAGCCAGTTAAAATAAAGACTGACTGGTCACCTTGAGTGTGGCATTGTAGACCATTTACTCTGGCCATTAAGTTGGACCATTTATAGATCAGCAAAATGCTATCAGCCACAGCCTTTTGTTTTCTTATAGACTGTTAGCCTAAACTGCCTCTGGTACTATCAGGGAAAATTAGGTGAGTGGGCTGAAGATTTTTATCCTAGAAATCACTTCATTCCCATCTCACTTTTGTTGCTAATTTTTGAAACAGTATCTTACTATTTAGCTCAGGCTGGCTCAAGTTCACACTCCCCCCGTCCTACCTCCGGAGTGCTGAGATTATGGTTGTTGACTACCATGCCGGGCTGCCATCCTACATTCAAACTATTTTAAACCATTTTTTTTTAAATTTAATTTTATTTTATTTTTTTAATTTACATTCCAAATCACTTCCCCTTTCCCGTTTCCTCCCTCCCCGAAAGTCCCATAAGCCCCCTTCCCTCCCTCTTTTCTCCGTTCAACCCCCTCTCATTACTCTGTCCTGGCGTTCCCCTACATCCAGTCTTTCCAGGACCAGGGGTCTCTCCTTCCATCTTTTTAGAAATCTATTGATATGCTGATTGTGTCTAGGGTATTCTGAGATTCTGGGTCAATATCCCCTTATCAGTGACTTCATACCATGTGTGATCTTTTGTGATTGGGTTACCTCACTAAGGATGATATTTTCAAGTTCTGACCATTTGCCTAGGAATTTCGTGAATTCATTGTTTTTAATTGCAGAGTAGTATTCCATTGTGTAAATATACCACATCTTCTGAATCCATTCCTCCGTTGAGGGACATCTGGGTTCTTTCCAGCTTCTGGCTATTATAAATAAGGCTGCTATGAATATAGTGGAGCATGTGTCCTTATTGCATGCAGGTAAAGTCTCTGGGTATATGCCCAGGAGTGGTATAGCCGGATCCTCCGGAAGTGTCATGCCCAGTTTTCTGAGGAGCCGCCAGACTGCTTTCCAGAGTGGTTGTACCAGCCTGCAATTCCACCAGCAGTGGAGGAGTGTTCCTCTTTCTCCACATCCTCGCCAACAACTGCTGTCTCCTGTGTTTTTGATCTTAGCCATCCTGACTGGTGTGAGATGGAATCTCAGGGTTGTTTTGATTTGCATTTCCCTAATGACTAAGGATGATGAACATCTCTTTAGGTGCTTCTCAGCCATTAGATATTCTTCAGGTGAGAACTCTTTGTGGAGCTCTGTACCCCATTTTTTAATAGGGTTACTTGCCTCTCTGGAGTTTAACTTCTTGAGTTCTTTGTATATCTTGGATATTAGCCCTCTGTCGGATGTAAGGTTGGTAAAGATCATTTCCCAGTTAGTTGGTTGCCGCTTTGTCTTTTTGACGGTGTCTTTTGCCTTGCAAAAACTTTGTAATTTAATGAGGTCCCATTTGTCTATTCTTGATCTTAGAGTATAAGCTATTGGAGTTCTGTTCAGGAAATTCTCCCCTGTGCCCATATGTTCAAGGTTCTTCCCTAGTTTCCCTTCTATTAGTTTCAGTGTGTCTGGTTTTATGTGGAGATCTTTGATCCACTTAGAATTGAGCTTAGTGCAAGGAGATAAGGATGGGTCAATTTGCATTCTTCTGCATGTTGACCTCCAGCTGAGCCAGCACCATTTGTTGAAAAGGCTATCTTTTTTCCACTGGATGGTTTTAGCTCCTTTGTCAAAGATCAAGT
The DNA here is from genome assembly GCA_036184795.1 of Tokudaia tokunoshimensis. Taxonomy (NCBI): domain Eukaryota; kingdom Metazoa; phylum Chordata; class Mammalia; order Rodentia; family Muridae; genus Tokudaia; species Tokudaia tokunoshimensis. The sequence continues at coordinate 100,049,631 of BTHU01000004.1, read as the reverse complement.
GACCATAGGAGTGTGGATTCATTTCTGGGTCTTCAATTCTGTTCCATTGATCTACATGTCTGTTACTGTACCAATACCATGCAGTTTTTAACACTATTGCTCTGTAGTACAGCTTGAGGTCCGGGATACTGATTCCCCCAGAGGTTCTTTTACTCTTGAGAATAGTTTTAGCTATTCTGGGTTTTCTGTTATTCCAGATGAATTTTTGAATTGCTCTTTCTAACTCTATGAAGAATTGAGTTGGGATTTTGATGGGGATTGCATTGAATCTGTGTATTACTTTTGGTAAGATGCTCATTTTTACTATATTAATCCTGCCAATCCATGAGCATGGCAGATTTTTCCATCTTCCGAGGTCTTCTTCAATTTCTTTCTTCAGAGACTTGAAGTTCTTATCATACAGATCTTTCACTTGTTTGGTTAGCGTCACGCCAAGATACTTAATATGGTTTGTGGCTATCGTAAAGGGTATTATTTCTCTTACTTCTTTCTCAGCCTGCTTATCCTTTGAGTATAGGAAGGCTTCTGACTTGCTTGAGTTGATTTTATATCCGGCCACTTTGCTGAAGTCGTTTATCAGCTGTAGGAGTTCTCTGGTGGAGTTCTTTGGGTCGCTTATGTATACTATCATATCGTCTGCAAATAGTGATAGTTTGACTTCTTCCTTTCCAATTTGTATCCCTTTGACCTCTTTTTCTTGTCTAATTGCTCTAGCTAGAACTTCAAGTACTATATTGAAAAGATATGGAGAGAGAGGGCAGCCTTGTCTAGTCCCTGATTTTAGTGGGATTGCTTCAAGTTTCTCTCCGTTTAGATTGATGCTGGCTACTGGTTTGCTGTAAATTGCTTTTACTATGTTTAGATATGGGCCTTGAATTCCTGATCTTTCCAAGACCTTTAGCATGAAAGGATGCTGAATTTTGTCAAATGCTTTCTCAGCATCTAATGAGATGACCATGTGGTTTTTTTCTTTGAGATTGTTTATGTAGTGGATTACATTGATGGATTTCCTTATATTGAACCATCCCTGCATCCCTGGGATGAAGCCTACTTGATCGTGGTGAATGATCGTTTTGATGTGTTCTTGGATTCGGTTGGCAAGAATTTTATTGAGTATTTTTGCATCGATATTCATAAGAGAGATTGGCCTGAGATTCTCTTTCTTTGTCGGATCTTTGTGTGCTTTTGGTATTAGTGTAATTGTGGCTTCATAGAACGAGTTGGGTAGTGTTCCTTCTGTTTCTATTTTGTGGAACAGTTTGAAGAGTATTGGTGTTAGGTCTTCTTTGAAGGTCTGATAGAATTCTGCACTAAAACCATCTGGACCTGTGCTTTTTTTGGTTGGAAGACTTCCAATGACAACTTCTATTTCTTCAGGGGTTATAGGACGGTTTAGATGGTCTATTTGATCCTGATTTAATTTTGGTACTTGGTATCTGTCAAGGAAATTGTCCATTTCCTCAAGATTTTCTAGTTGTGTTGAATACAGGTTTTTGTAGTAGGATCTGATGATTTTTTGAATTTCCTCAGTTTCTGTTGTTATCTCTCCCTTTTCATTTCTGATTTTATTAATTTGGATACTATCTCTGTGCCCTCTGGTTAGTCTGGCTAAGGGCTTATCTATCTTGTTGATTTTCTCAAAGAACCAACTCCTCGTTTTGTTGATTCTTTGTATGGTTTTCTTTGTTTCTACTTGATTGATTTCAGCCCTGAGTTTGATGATTTCCTGCCTTCTACTCCTCTTTGGTGTATTTGCTTCTTTTTGTTCCAGGGCTTTCAGGTGTGCCATTAAGCTGTTAGTGTATGCTGTCTCCCGTTTCTTTTTGGCGGCACTCAGGGCTATGAATTTTCCTCTTAGCACTGCTTTCATTGTGTCCCATAAGTTAGGGTATGTTGTGCCTTCATTTTCATTAACTTTCAAAAAGTCTTTGATTTCTTTCTTTATTTCCACCTTGACCAAGTTATCATTGAGTAGAGCATTGTTCAGCCTCCATGTGTACGTGGGTTTTCTTTTGTTTTTGTTGCCATTGAAGACCACCCTTATTCCATAGTGATCTGATAGGAGGCATGGGATTATTTCTATCTTCTTGTATCTGTTGAGGTCTGATTTGTGACCAATTATATGGTCAATTTTGGAGAAGGTACCATGAGGAGCTGAGAAGAAGGTGTATTCTTTAGCTCTAGGATGAAATGTTCTATATATATCAGTTAGTTCCATTTGGTCCAAGGCTTCAATTAGATTCACTGTGTCCCTGTTTAGTTTCTGCTTTCCTGAACGATCCATTTCAGAGAGCGGGGTGTTGAAGTCACCCACTATTATTGTGTGAGGTGCGATGTGTGCTTTGAGTTTTAGTAAAGTTTCTTTTACGAATGAGGGTGCCCTTGCATTTGGAGCATAGATATTCAGGATTGAGAGTTCTTGATGGTGGATTTTTCCCTTGATCAGTATGTAGTGTCCTTCTGTGTCTTTTTTGATGACTTTGGGTTGAAAATCAATTTTATCCGATATTAGGATGGCTACTCCACCTCGTTTCTTGGGGCCATTTGCTTGTAAGATTGTTTTCCAGCCTTTTACTCTGAGGTAGTGTTTGTCTTTGACACTGAGGTGCGTTTCCTGCATGCAGCAAAAAGCTGGGTCCTGTTTACGTATCCAGTCTGCTAGTCTATGTCTTTTAATTGGGGAATTGAGACCATTGATATTAAGAGAGATTAAGGCATAGTGATTATTGCCATCTGCCATTCTTGACGCTATCTTTATGTTTGAGTGGTTATCTACTTTTGGGTTTGATTCAAGAAGGTTATTATCTCATTTTTTCCAGGGTGTTGTTTCTCTCCCTGTATTGGAGGTTTCCACCTATTATCCGTTGCAGGGCTGGATTTGTGGAAAGATATTGTGAAAATTTGGTTTTATCATGGAATATCTTGGTCTCTCCATCTATGGTGATTGAGAGTTTTGCTGGGTATAGTAGTCTAGGCTGGCATTTGTGCTGTCTTAGTGTCTGCATGAGATCTGCCCAGGATCTTCTGGCTTTCATAGTCTCTGGTGAGAAGTCTGATGTGATTCGGATAGGTCTTCCTTTGTATGTTACTTGGCCCTTTTCTCTTACTGCATTTAGTATTCTTTCTTTGTTTAGAACATTCGGTGTTTTGATTATTATGTGACGGGAGGTATTTCTGTTCTGGTCCAGTCTGTTTGGAGTTCTGTAGGCTTCTTGTATGTTCATCGGCATCTCTCTCTTTAAGTTAGGGAAGTTTTCCTCCATAATTTTGTTGAAGATGTTTACTGGCCCTTTAAGTTGCAAATCTTCACTCTCATCTATACCTATAATCCTTAGGTTTGGTCTTCTCATTGTGTCCTGGATTTCCTGGATGTTTTGGGTTACGCGTTTTTTGCATTTTGCATTTTCTTTGACTGTTGAGTCGATGCTTTCTATGGAATCTTCAGCACCTGAGATTCTTTCTTCCATCTCTTGTATTCTATTGTTGATGTTTGCATCTATGACTCCTGATTTCTTCCCAAGGTTTTCTATCTCCAAAGTTGTCTCCCTTTGTGATTTCTTAGTTGTTTCTACTTCCTTTTTTAGTTCCTGGATGGATTTGCTGAGATCCTTCACTTGTTTGTTTGTATTTTCCTGTATTTCTTTAAGGTATTTTTGCATTACCTCTTTCAGGATTTCTTCCTGATGACCCACGTTCTCCTGCATTTCTCTGAGCGATTTTTGTGTTTCCTCCTCATGGGATTCCATCTGTTGATCCATCGTCTCCTGCATTTCTTTAAGCAGTTCTCGTGTTTCCTTTGTAAGGGCATCTAACCGTTGATTCATTTCTTTAAGCAATTTTTGTGTTGCCTCCTTATGGGCATCCGTCTGTTGACCCATATTCTTCTGCATTTCTTTATGCAAATTTTGTGATTCCTTTGTGAGTGCATCTACCCGTTGATTCATCTCGTTAAGCGATTTTTGTGTTGTCTCCTTGTGCGCCTCCATCTTTTGATCCATGTTCTCCCGCATTTCTCTAAGCGATTTTTGTGTTTCCTTTGTAAGGGCTTCTAACCGTTGATTCATGGTCTCCTGTAACTCTTTATGAGATTTATTTGTGTCCTTCTTGTGATCCTCTAATAGCATCATGAGAAGTGATTTTAAATCCAGATCTTGTCTTTCGGGTGTGGTGGGGTATCCAGGACTTGCTGCTGTTGGAGAGTTGGGTTCGGATGGTCCCACATTACTTTGATTACTGTTAGTAACATTCCTACGTTTGCCTTTTGCCATCTGGATACCTCTGGTGTTAGTTGGTCCTGCTGCCACTGGCTGTTTGGTTGGACCTCCTGTGAGCCTGCAAAGCTATTTCTGCCCCCCCTGGATTACCAGGATTCCCCTGGCACCGATTTCTGGGGCCTGCCTGCTCCTGAGTGACTTTGGAGCCCTAATGTGCTTTGCCCCAAGTGATCTTATATTGGGGAGGCCTTGCACATCTAAAGGCTCAGCCTAGTGGATTCCTGGAGCAGAGGTCGCCAAAGGGAGGCTGGCAGGCTCCTGCCCTGTGCAGGGGTGTGTGATCTCTCCTGGCGGGGGGAGGGGGCGTCCCTCTGCCAGGCAGAAGTCCCACAGCAGATCTGGCGCGCTGGTCACTGCAGATCAGCCCAGCACCTGGGAGCAGGTTACACACAAGCTGCCTGAACCCGAAGCGATATTATGCCTGTCTGTCTCTGAGCCTGGTGGTCCCAACTACCTGGTCACTGGAGCAAAGATGGCGGAGGGCACTCTCCGTGGCGCTGCTCACCCTGTGGTCACGATGGCCCGCCGATCTGGCACCCAGACGACCACAGCGCCAACCCGCCCTCGGGCACAGAAGGAAGCCCCAACAGGCCGTGTCCCAAGTGATGTTATATTGGGGGGAGAGCCTGGGTACCGGTCTCTCCAGCGCAGTCCGCGGGAACAGAGGTCGCGGAAGGAAAGCTGGCGGGCTCCCTCCCTGCGCGGGGTCCCTCCACCAGGCAGAAGGTCCCACCGCGGAACTGGCGCGCTGGTTACTGCAGATCAGCCCAGCACCTGGGAGCAGGTTACACCCAAGCTGCCTGAAACCGAAGCGATATTATGCCTGTCTGTCTCTGAGCCTGGCGGTCCCAACTACCTGGTCACTGGAGCAAAGATGGCGGAGGGCAGTCTCCGTGGCGCCGCTCACCCTGTGGTCACGATGGCCCGCCGATCTGGCGCCCAGACGACTACAGCGCCAACCCGCCCTCGGGCACAGACGGAAGCCCCAACAGGCCGTGTCCCAAGTGATGTTATATCGGGGGGAGAGCCTGGGTACCGGTCTCTCCAGCGCAGTCCGCGGGAACAGAGGTCGCGGAAGGGAAGCTGGCGGGCTCCCTCCCTGCGCGGGCTTTTAAACCATTTTTAAGTGCTTGTCTTATCCTGGTAGTCTTCAGACAGATTGCAAAGCATTCCTCTCTGCCTGTATTTAAAGTGAAAATATGATCCTATGAGATTTGAATTTGAATTCATACGTGCGTTGTTTAAAACTGCAAATCACAGTGGTCCTAGCTCCACACTGCTGTTGATGCGAGTGCTCAAGTTGCCAGTCTGACCTCAGTAGCAAATCCTACCCCTGTAGAAATGCCTCTCCCAGCTACATCCCCAGCCACTGTCTTGTGATCTCTCCTGTTTGGGATCCTGTCCCTACTCCAAACCTCCCAGGAAACCTTGGGCATGCTCGCTTGGGAATTAAAAAGCCACATGGTGACTGACCTTTCTCAAGAGAAGCTCCCTTTTCTGATCATAAAAATCCCTTTTCTTTGCCCACCCCTTCTTCATTTTAGATATTTTCTCAAACAAGAACAGTGGTATTTGTTAACTGTTTTCTATGGAGACACAGTTTTGGGGCAGTGTAACCCCAATCCCTCCTACACTTTAGACTTCTCGACTGATGGCTTCTGCCTGGAGATGGCCATGATCTCTGTCACAGTTAAGCTGTGTTGCCCTGAGGTCAGAGTTCTGTAAACCCAGAAGATAAGCAGCCTGAATTTTCAACTGAAACCGGTAGAATGAAAGCTGAAGGAGTGAGGCTAACTGAGCAACCATGCAATCACAGTAGTGTCCCATTTCAACATGTGCTTCATAGGGTTGACCTTACTATAAGTTTTCCAAAGATGACCCAAAGTCTTTGCCTATGATCTTTGGTACCAAAACCAAGAGATATCAGTTCCACCCAATGCTTTTTAGATGCTGTAGAAAGCATGTCTCCCCATTCTGAGTTTTACTTTTCTCTTTCAAGATACCTTTGGTAGAGGAAGTTGTTTCCTTTTGGTTCGCCTGGTACAAATGCTCTGAAAGTAAGATCTGGCCAATTTCAAAGTAAAAACTAAAGAGAATGCCAGTGTCTGCTTCACTACCTCAGTTTCAAGTTAGGATTCCCTCTGAGAACAATAACTGGAGATAATTTGTTCAGTCGTTTTATGTTCTAAGTCGCCATCTCAGAAAACACGCAAATGTGCACAGTGTCCCACCTAAGATGCTTCTGGTTTACAGATCGAAACGAGTGCCAAGAAATCCCGAACATATGCAGTCATGGCCAGTGCATCGACACTGTGGGAAGCTTCTATTGCCTTTGTCACACCGGCTTCAAAACAAATGCAGATCAGACCATGTGCTTGGGTGAGTATGTGGTCAGCAGTCCATGGGTGGGTGGGCATGCATCAGTCCATGGGTGGATGGGTGTGCATCAGTCCATGGGTGGATGGGTGTGCATCAGTCCATGGGTGGGTGGGTGTGCATCAGTCCATGGGTGGATGGGTGTGTATCAGTCCATGGGTGGGTGGGTGTGCATCAGTCCATGGGTGGGTGGGCGTGCATCAGTCCATGGGTGGGTGGGCGTGCATCAGTTCATGGGTAGCTAGGTGTGAATCAGTCCATGGGTGGGTGGATGTGCATCGGTCCATGGGTGGCTAGGTGTGAATCAGTCCATGGGTGGGTAGATGTGCATCGGTCCATGGGTGGCTAGGTGTGAATCAGTCCATGGGTGGGTAGATGTGCATCGGTCCATGGGTGGCTAGGTGTGAATCAGTCCATGGGTGGGTAGATGTGCATCGGTCCATGGGTGGCTAGGTGTGAATCAGTCCATGGGTGGGTGGATGTGCATCGGTCCATGGGTGGCTAGGTGTGAATCAGTCCATGGGTGGGTGGATGTGCATCAGTCCATGCTTGAGAGTGTGCACATCAGTCCATGAGTAAGAGTGTGCACATCGGTCCATGGGTGAGCATGTGGCTTTGGGTAGTATTTATGTGGGCTCATTTGCCTGACCAGACTTTAGTCTTTGAATTGTATGGACACTTTTTGTGAGAAGAATATCCAGTTTGTACCAAATCTTCAAAGGAAAATTGAAAATTATTACAAAGTGGGGACAGGGATCATTTTCCTATGGGAAAAAGAGGAAGAAGAACTCAGCATTTCAAATCTTTTCCACTTTTTGGCCCTGTTGGAGTGCCTCACAAACATCTAACGGTCCTTCTTTTCTGACTGAATGTTGCATCCATTAGGCCTTGGAGGGTCTTTAAGCCCATGAATCAAACTTATATCAGAAGAACAGCCTACAGAGCCCTGTTTAAAGCTCTTGCCTTTGGCTATAACTAGGTCCACCCACGAATGAATGATGTTAATCTGCCCCTTAATCATCCTGCTCACCCCAGGGTGGCTTGATCTTCCTTGCATCCCCGTAAAAGTCTGCCCTGCTGTTTCTCCCTCTCTTGGCTATGGATGAGCAGGACAGACTCGCTGTACCTTCCTAATTCTCAGGTGGCTGGAAGAGTGACAGGGACTCGTTATTTGGATGTGATGCTCACTCCACAGTCAAGGCCCTGGGGAGCTAGCAATAACTTTTCTATCTGAATTACAAATCATCTTCATGTACCAAACTTGAATGAGGCAGTCTTGACTTTGACCACTACATCCTTCCCAGGTGTCTCTTTCCATTCGTTCTCTCCCCTTATTCTTGGCCCATCTGGCCTCCCTCTTCAAGCCAATGGTACCGGTGTTCCCATTTCTACTCCCCCTTAAGATGCTAGCTGCTTTGGTAAAATGCAAAAATATGTAAGCTGCTAGAATAAGCATCATAATGCACCAAAGAGAAAAGGCATATACCTATGAATAAAAAGGCAAACAATGCCAGAGCTCTGAACCAAGCCAGGTCGAGCACCATCTTATCCCTTAGCGGAGTTGAGAAGGATAGCTCAGTTATCACTGGTGGGAGAAAGGAGCTGCGTCCAAGATGGCAGCTTAGCTGGGGAGGGGAGTCCTGCTGCTGATGCAGAGCGATGCCTGCTGGCTCACGGCCTCGGGGTAGCGCGGAGCATGAATCCTGAAAGCCCAAGTGTGCCAAGGTTCGGCAAAGGAAGGTCCGGATGCACACCGAAGGTTTTCCATTTCCAATTGAAAATATTTGAACAAAGAGGCAAGGGTGGAGAATTTGAGAAGCAAATAGAATAAAAGTCTTGCCCAGTCCTTGTGTCCTCATCTCGCCTCCTCTCACACTGCAACTGAAGAAACTCGGGACTTCCAAGACGTAGGCTTTCACCTCAGCTTCTCCAGGCTGATGCCGTTGCGCAGAGCATTCCAGCCTCCTGGGACAGAGCCTGCGCAGCCGCGCCTGCTCTGCAGCATCAGTGACCACATAGCCTTTTTCCTATTTAGTCACTGTGTCTCCCTCTCTGGCCTTCCTTCCTCCTAGACATAAATGAGTGTGAGAGAGACGCCTGTGGGAATGGGACTTGCAGAAACACGATTGGCTCCTTCAACTGCCGCTGCAACCATGGCTTCATACTGTCTCACAACAATGACTGCATAGGTGAGTATTCGGGAGGTCACCACGTTGTCACCACTGGCATCACAGCCAGCATGCACTCTTCTGCCTAAGAGTTGGTCATGTGACTATCAAATATAATGTGCTAATTAAAATTCAACTTTAGTAACTGTTACCTTTATTGATCTATGTATCAGCAGCTATGATTTCTATATCTACTTTAAATAAATTTCAAGATAAATGCCTTAGGTTAAAATATACAAAAGCAAGTCTTTGTAAATTGTACAATCGTGAAGGAGTGTGGAAGCCTTGTTTAGATCCTTCTCTGCACCCTCTCTTCAAATAAACAAGTTATTAAGTCTATAACATCCCCCTTATAAGACATGATAGGCATTTTCTCTCAGGTGCAGAATCTAGATTAGCTTTCTGTATGTACTATATAAAACATACATACATGTGACATGAAGCAGAAGGAAGAATGTCTGGGATGAGGAAGGGACCATTGGGAGGGTAGGACACTAGGAATGTGAATGTGGGGATGCAAGGGGGTATGCATGAAAACTCATTATTCTAAACTAACTAAAAAATAATATAGGGAAGGAATCCTAAGAAGTAGTAATGAATCAGATACCGTATGGAGTTAGAAGCTAATTTAAATACTTCTAGTTGCAATACTATAGTATGACTTCATCTGAATTATGTATCCAGTAAATCAGTTTTATCTTTTTAAAATCAAATCTAAAATAAAGAGACCAGACAGGTGGGTGGGGTTGAGGAAGCATGGGAATAGTTGAGGGACATATTAGTAATGAAAGCAAACAGAGCTCTGGAGGTGAACAGAGACTAGGGGACCCAGGGGCTGGAGCAGAAAATCTACATAAAATCAATTTTGTTTGAAAAAATTCCGTGATGTATCCTGTGTATATTAATTAAATTTTTTAAATAAAAAATGCAAAAAGGAAAAAATATACAAAGTCTAAGCAAAACTGCTACAAATTTATCCTGTAAATTTCCAGCTTTAATATGATAATGTAATCTCTTCATTATATTGAGTGGGTGCCTTCACCTGGGTCTGTGGCTGAAACCAGACCTTCGTTGTAATTTCCTGTATTTGGCCAAGGCCATAAAGGCCACCGAAGATTAGAAGGATGACTGGGAGTTTGACATTTTCTTTGGAACATAATGAAGATTTTTTTTTTCAGATGTTGATGAATGTGCAACTGGAAATGGGAACCTTTGCAGAAATGGCCAGTGCGTTAATACAGTGGGGTCCTTTCAGTGCAGATGCAATGAAGGCTATGAGGTGGCTCCCGATGGCAGGACCTGTGTGGGTAAGTGAAGCTCAGAAAGACCCTGAGGGTTTGAGAAGGACGGGCCAATCCTAAGAGGTCTGCTGTAACTTGTGCAAATAAGGGAAATGTTAATTAGCATAGGTGTGTGTGTGTGTGTGCGTGCATGCGTGCATGTATGTGTGTGTGTGTGTGTGTGTGTGTGTGTGTGTGTGTCTGTAGCACAAAAATAAATATAGAAGTCATGAATTCAAGAGGGGTGTTGGGGAACATGGGGAGAAGTTGGAAGGAGGGCAGTGAAATGTATGTAAATGCAGTGTACTTATGAAAGTCCTCAAATTTAAAGAGAAAGGAAGGAAAACGATCCCTGAGAAGATGTCCCCAGAAGCCCAGCACACAGTCTCCATTCTAACCTCACTGTTATTATTTTTTTTAATGCATACAGATAGTCATTTTCCTTCTTAGTTTAAAAATTAGGTTATACTCATAGAAAACATTTTAACTGTTAAATGTTAGGCTTAATAGCTCTGATTTATTATATTTTGCTCAAAATATCCCTCCAGAGGTTGCTTCACTTAATCTTCTAAGTGTCTTAAAACCCCTATCATGCAGTCCACTTTTCAGGAATACTGGATTTGTGGCAGGTGGACTAAGACGCAGCTGTATTGCGTCCTTTGGGAAGCTTTTAAAGTAACGGCTTTGCTTTCCTCTTTGGGAGACTTGTGACTTTGAATGAGCTCTGTGTGCTTCCTTGGTTTGATTCTGGTGCCTTTGAATGGGTTTGCACTGCTTGATGGTAACCATGCCAACGGGGACCTCTCTCTGGTTTCCTTTTCTCTGCAGATATCAATGAATGTGTTCTGGATCCTGGGAAATGTGCACCTGGCACCTGTCAGAACTTGGATGGCTCCTACAGATGCATCTGTCCGCCTGGGTATAGTCTACAGAATGACAAATGCGAAGGTAATGGCTGCCGGCGGGGGGGGGGGGTTGAGCATTGATGAGAATCTCTGAAATCAGAAAGTTTTCTGATGGCATTTTCAGTTTGGAATTGTTTTGTTTGTTTGTTTGTTTAAAACTAACTCACAGAATATGGCTTATGACCTCATACTCTGTCAAGACAGGAAAAGCCAGTTCCTGTCTGATCACTAGTAGCTTTGGTTTTCTCTGTGCACAAGCTGCTCTGCTAGCCCTAGCTCTTTCCACTGTGCTCTGACTCAGCACAGTGTCCAGTCCCTGAAGTCCCTGATGGTCTTCCTGAACTACATGGTTTTAAATGGTCATTGTTGACAGCTAAAAACAGCTCTTTAAGTGCCCACGTTCAAGGTTGGGTGAAAGAGGTTATGTAACTCGTCTATGTTATCCTCAGCAATAGAGAGGTAGAGATGTGTTGTGAGTTATAGAGTATTCCATTCCTTTAATCTCAGCACAGATTCCTCTTCTATTTCTAAGTGAAGCCATTGCAAGAACTTCATAAATAAGAATAGAGTCAGTGGGGCTGGAGAGATGGCTCAGCGGTTAAGAGCACTGACTGCTCTTCCGAAGGTCAAGAGTTCAAATCCCAGCAACCACATGGTGGCTCACAACCATCCTTAATGAGATCTGACGCCCTCTTCTGGAGTGTCTGAAGACAGCTACAGTGTACTTACATATAATAAATAAATAAATAAATAAATCTTAAAAAAAAAAGAAAGTTAGGGTTATAAAAAAATTTAAAAAAAAAAGAATAGAGTCAGTGGATTTCCAGGAAGTCACGTAGTTCACACCACTACCTTTAAACAGGTCTTCCAGTCATCACAGTGGACTTGAGTTTTCTCTACTTTTTAATACTGCCAATGAGAAACTTTATTATAAATCCAATTTATACCACATTCCAGAGAAGATATTTTAAGCTGAAACATCAAAATTAAGTCTAAAGGGGTTGTTGGATGTTTTCTTTTCTTGTTTTTTTTAAATGTTTATTTTATGTGCATGGGTGTTTGGCCTATATGCATGTGTGTACACCATGCATATGACTGATGCCCACAGAAGGCATAAGAGGGCATCAGATCTCCTATAATGGAGATAATTATGTGCCACCGTGTGGGAGCTAGAGATCAAACCAGAGCTGTCTTGGAAAAGCAGTCAGTCTTCTAAACTGCAGACTCTTCTCTTCTCTCAAGACACTCTTTTGGTTTTTTTTTTTTTTACCATTTCTTTATTTTATCTGTGTCTGTGTGTGTGTGTATGCGCGTGTGTGTTCACTTATGCCTGCATATGTGTGTGAGTTGGGTAACAGTACAACTCCTGGGAGTTAGTATTTTCCTTCCTTCATGTGGGGCTTAGGGATCAACTTCTGATAATGATAATGATGGCAAGGGCATTGACCTCTGCTCTGAGTGATCTGACAAGCACTTGTTTGCTTTCCTTCATGACTGATTCAATTTACTTCATGGTTACCACATAAGTTCCCCCAAATAAATAGAACAGAAATACAAAGAAATAAAAATAACTCCACAGATGATCAATAAAATGTGCCAATTCTATAATATCTGTACTTATTATTAAGAACATGCCACCTACAGACTAAATTTTAATATAAGAAAAAGAAATGGAGCTGGGAGATGGCTTGGTTGTCACAAGTATAGGAACCTGAGTTGAGATCTCTAGCACCCACATCAACACCAGGTGAGTTTGGTGGCCCTCCTATAATCCCAGCATTTGGGAGGTAGAGACAGGGGATCCTTGGAACAAGCTAGCAGGCTAGACTAGCCAAACCAACATGCTTTAAGTTCAACTGAGAGAACCTGTCTCAATAAATAAGATGGAAAATAATCTAGGAAGCCACCCAATGTTAACCACTGGCCTTGATACACACACATGCACACACTTTCAAACACACACACACACATGCACCATATGCACATACACATGCAAATATATGTATATAATAACAAAAGATTCATAATAACAATAAAAGCAACCTCCAAAAGGAAATATTTGAGTCTTAAAGGAAAGAGGAGATGTAGTGGTGGAATGATGAAATAATTCAACGAAGAGAAGTTCAAACTCATTGATTAAACACCCCCCCAAAAAAATGACAACTAAAAAATACACTACAAGTTCACAGATGAGGAGGCTGATTTTGCATCATGTGAGAAAATAACCACTTTAATTGCTTATTTCTAGATTATCTGTTGCATGATAGTTATAACATTAAGGCAAGATACTGGAGTTAGTTTCTTGTCTTCCCCTCAGGTGGGAACAAAGTCATATAAATGTACTTTGTAGGTAGAACTACACAAATGTGAAGCAAAAGAGTTACATGACCGTAAAGACAGTTAGTATACAATTTTTAAAATTTTAACTAAAACAGTTCAGCCCAGATTTAAGACTATAAAGGCCTTTCTTCACTATAAATTCTAGCTGAAAGTCACAGGAAACAGGTGAGTTTATTACAGTTGAGTGGCTGTTTTTCACAAAAGTAGAACGATCATGTTTTATTCCCTAAACAGATAATTTGGAAAAAGAAAGGGAATACTTAATTTTACAGTCAGGCCAACATACACAAGCTGGGAATCTGGGAAAAACCCTTATGACACAACACATTGGTTAACCAACCTACTCTGAATTCTCAATAGGTCAGTCCTTACAGGCAATATGATGTATTGATGTTCTGAAGAAAACAAGCCTTAAATCACATGTAGCCAGTTCCTATTAGCTCTGTGATGAAAGTGAAGCTCTGGTCTATACAAGAAAGGGATTTTCATATTTTCAGAAAAACTAACTTGCAGATCAGAATCATCTTTTGGGGTGGAATTGTGCTTAGTTATATCTTTAAGGCTGCAGCATTAGGGTATTGGAAATGCTACTGCAGGGGTGCTGGGAAGGCTCCATCAGCGAGTGGAGGGAAATCACCTCTCATTGAGATCAGCACTGGACTCAGTTTGTGCGATAGTGAGGTGGGGCGCTGGAGGTTTGGCCTCTCTCCCCGCTCAGTGTGGTGTGGAGTTAATACAACTTCTCTGATTGGCCCTGTATCTTCACAAGGAGGGAGCTCATTTTTGTAACTTCCCTGCACCTCCATGTGTAAGAGGTTCATCATTATAACTCTTAGGAGGTTCTTACAGATTCCATTTTTACATCAAGACTTGTTAAGAGTAACTTTTAAAACTTCACTTCAAAATTCTATCACAGGCAGTCACTTCCCTGTTACAAAGGTACCAAAGCAACTCCCACACTGAACCTGTATGTCTCGGTGTAGTGACTAACGCTGTCTTGGTGACATTCTGACTCTGATGTGTATAATTCTTTTAGATATTGATGAGTGTGTTGAAGAGCCAGAAATCTGTGCTTTGGGGACCTGCAGCAACACGGAGGGTAGCTTCAAATGTTTGTGTCCGGAAGGGTTCTCCCTGTCCTCTACTGGAAGAAGATGCCAAGGTAAATGACTCTGAAAGCTTTGGACTTTCATTATTCTGTGTTTATTTGTTATGGTCTTATGTATTAAACATGGCAAAGCTCTGAGTCTTTGTGAACGGGAAGATGTTTCATTCACCCACAGGTCTAATGATTACCATATGCCCGACGGTTCATTTTTACTTTTGAGGTTGAAAACTCATCCATCAAGTTTCAGTTGCTTATACAACTTTCTTGGCACTTACACCTCTATCCCTCCGACCAGCACAGATGCTGAAAGGCTCTTGGGAGGGGGGCATCCCCAAGAGTCACTGATACTGCAGAACCTGGAGGAGACCAGCAATAGGTTCCTGCCTCAGAAGCTGCAGCTTAAATGAATGTGGGTGCAAACCAAGATCCTCAGACAGAGAAAATGCAAACTGATCATATGCCCCCCCCCATCTTTATCTTGCATATCCTTTGGGGAAACCGAATAATACCTGTCAATGGTGAAAATATTCAAGGGCTTGCCAGGTTAATTTTAAAATAAAAGAAAAACTTTAAAAGACTCAGAAGGTAAACACAAAACAATGTTTGGATAAAACCCAAAAACTTGTTTAGACATTCCCAAGCAGTACAATTGTTATTTGGCTATATTTAAAGAAATGAGTTAAATGAATTACAGGGTGGGGAAGGCCCATAAATATTTAGTTTAGAATTTCTGTCTGTGTCTATTTGTTGCTTTGTGCTTTTAGTTATTTGTTTATTTTGTGTGTGTGATTTGCTTCATATTACCTAATAATAGGTATAGAATATAATTTAAGATTAATATGGCTTTGGAATCTAGGCCTGCCAAGTGTTAGACCAGAGAAGTCATTTATTGGTGTAGAAATCCAGTTTGCTCACCCAAACCACACCAATACCTACCCAAGCAACTGCATGACACAATTCTATTGTCTCTGAGTCTCCTGTGAACTTTTGTTACTATTATTCTGTCTGGTTATGGTTTTATTTTATCAGTTGATCAGTGCAGAAGAATGAAGGGAAAGGTTGCAAATTCTTTGGTTGGTTTGATCTTGTAGGGGACTATCAGATGACCACAAGGGTTTCAGAGGCACAGCTGGATTCAAGTAGCTATTCTAACTGTGTGCTCCAGGCCAGCCCCATAGAGCCTGACTTCATTTGTGTCTTTGGCTTGCTTGGCCTGCATTCGGAATGAAAGCTCTTAGAAGCCAGGTGCGAGTCTGCCCATGTGGCAAGCCAGAGGAAACTCCAAGACTATTAATTCAATTTGCACAGGCCTGTCACAGGGCAAGCTGACATTGTAGGAAGCAGCAGCCCAGCTGTGAGAACCCTGCCACATCCTCAGCCAGAGCTGAGGAATGCAAGCAGGGAAAGTGACTTTCATAGCTCCAGAGAAGTTTCAGAGGTCAGGAAGGGCCGTTTGCAGATGGACTGGAAAGCAGGCATCCTAGTGAACTCTGGCTGTGGTGTACGTGAGCACTGAGCTGTTTCACAGTGCGGGGCAGTTTTGAGTGATAAGCTCACCTAGAGGAACACCATGACTGAAAGCAAATCTCCTATTGAGGGCAGGTTCTACTGGAACCTGAAATTTTGCGACAGCTTTTTCTTATAGGGTGTCAGATTGAATCAGTCTTCTATTGAGCATAAAATGAGTAAGTTGCACAGAACCACTGATATGGGGTTTTGAAGCACCAGACACCTCTGGGACTGTATGCATTTGGATCTCAGTCTGAATCCAAGATATTTATTTTCTTTTGGTATAGAGAGTAGTGTGGGGGAAGATTGAACATTGAACTGGATCGAGAGTAATGTCGGCAGTTTAAGGACAGCTGTAGGAGTAAGTGGTAAAAACAACTCTGTTTATGCAAAGCAATGGATGGGACAAAGAACTTCTTGAAGAATAAAGCAAATGAAAAAGGTGTCCCCCAAGAAATGAGAATTAGTTAAGTCTTGGCATTTCTCCACAGAGTAAATATTTGGGTAGCAAGTACTGCTATGGGAGCGTGCTTTCTGAACTGGAAAACTGATGGTAGAGAATGCAGAAGTCAGAGGTAGTCAGAACCGAGGAAGGGTACAAAACGGATGCGGAAGCAAGTCCTCACATCTGCAGAGCTTAGCCACTGTGTAATGAAGGAGATGTTGTGAATGACTCTGGAAGTCAGGTTTAAAAACAAAACAAAACACATTCCAGACCCCTAGATGAGGTTACTTCTCAGAGTCACCCAATCTGCTCTATAACACTGGGAACAGCTGGCTTCCAAGATTATGTCAAGCAACGTTGGAGTATTTTATAAGAAAGAGAATCACCTCTTCCTTGGAGTTACCAAAGCAATAATGAATATAAAGAAATACTCTTTGAAAGAAAGGTTTTTCTGTTTACACCCACCCATAGCCCTGCCTTCTGTCTTCTTTTTGCTTCCTCTTTCTACTGTACTGAATAGACTTTGGAAACTTAATTTGATGTAGCTGTGTGTGCATGAGTGTAAAGTCTGCAGAAAATCCTACTTGAAGTTTGTCCCCACAATTCCATGAATAGCAACTTCAGTGAATGCCCCTGGTGGCTCAGTTGACTAGTCCACACACTTACCACTCCTTCATTTGACCTATGCTGTAATGTGGGGGTTGTCTTTGGCCCCAGAGTATATAGGGCCCAGAATGACAGTGTGTCTTAGAACCAGGAGGCTCTCCTGCCTTAGTCTGCTTGCTGAAAGTTGTACAAAACCCACACAAGAGAAGTCATCATACAGGGGTTTCTTCATGAATGATTCTATTTAGGGATGTTCTAGTCTTGGCATCATTAATAGAAGCCTATTAAGACAGGAAGATTTGGAGTTTACTATTCATACCAGATTATTTTAAAGTAGCAGGTAAACTAAAGGGAAAAGCAACAAGAATCTGCTCATCCTATCTTACTATTGGCTGTCTGTGACTTCAACAGTCTCAACTCTTCCATGCTTCCAATCCCTTTTGGAATATTGCTATAGTTGATGAGAGAACGCATTGATCTACTATCACACAATGAAGATTCCGTAGGAAAGCGACTAGAATGTACTGTGGATTTATGTTGTAGATTTGCGAATGAGCTACTGCTATGCCAAGTTCGAAGGTGGGAAGTGCTCATCACCCAAATCCAGAAACCACTCCAAGCAAGAGTGCTGCTGTGCTTTGAAGGGGGAAGGCTGGGGGGACCCTTGTGAGCTGTGCCCCACTGAGCCAGATGGTAAGTCTAACATCTTTGTTCCTTGTCACATGATCTCATGTATATATGGCCATGGAATCAGTAACAGTGTAAACCTTACAGCCAATAGGATAATCAAATTCTAAGTGTAACTGGAATGTCACTTAAACGTATTTTACCAGAGGAGCATGGTAGTGATTTTTTAATAATGTTATAAATAAGAGTCATCCAAAGAAGAGGCAAGTCGTTGAGAATCTTGGTAATGTCTCCTTGTTTCTGAGCATCTTGTTCGTGTCTCTCACTGTGTGCAGCATATGGTCACAGCCACACAATGGATGGGGGCGTGGGAAGCCTGTCATTGTCTCTGCTTTGTCCACTAATGACTATATCTCTCCACCACAGAGGCTTTCCGCCAGATCTGTCCCTTTGGAAGTGGGATCATCGTGGGCCCTGATGACTCGGCAGTCGGTGAGTGCCCCAGCTAGGTCCTCCCTGCCTCTTCTTTGTCCTTCCTCTGGGTCTTATTTCTCTATCTGGGGGAAATAATCTCTTCTATTTGATGTCTTATCACTTGCATGATATTAGATATTCACTTACTGAACACTGATGTGACAATAGTTTAAGAAAAACACCTTGGTGGTTTTTTTATTGTTTTTTTCTTTCTTCACTTAAGATATGGATGAATGCAAAGAACCTGATGTCTGTAAACACGGGCAGTGCATCAACACAGACGGCTCCTACCGCTGCGAGTGTCCCTTTGGTTATATTCTGGAAGGGAATGAGTGTGTGGGTGAGTAGTGATTCGGCCCCTTCCTTTGAAATTGTTATATGCAAAAATTGAGCGATTTGGCTTTTATTGAACCAAGGTATGAGTCAAATTCTGTTCCTTCATTGAAGGCTTCTTCATTTAGACTGCTATCTGGTCCCCACCCTGTGCTTGGTAGGGAGCTACTTCAGTGAACCGAGCAAGGACAGTCCTTCCTTGCATGGCCCTTGTAGTCTACCTTGGAAGGCAGATACTGGACATGTCTTAAGAGATACTGAAAAGGACAACAGAGAACAGAAGTCTTAGGGAAACTTAAACTAGTTAGTGCCCATAGTTTATATTTTCAGTATGTAAAAACACAAAATTTCCGATGCATCTTGTCTGTTTGGCAATGTTGAAGGCCACCCACCCTATTCAGTGTCTTATTTTAATCTTTTCATTAAAATGTCCAAGGGATAGCTCCTAGGTGGACCACTTACTCTGAATTCTATTCACTGTATGCTAGATTCAAATATGTCCACGACCTCTAACAAAGTATTCCTGTGACAGTGTGATCAACACAGAATGTCTGTGTGTGCAGATTAAAAAGTACTGTCTTCATATAAAGAGGGGGGTCTGAGGACCGAAGCACAGGCTAAGGGTGGGGCATAAGTATATTCAACCTCTCCCCCTTGGGTGTGCTACTATAAATGAAATGGTTTGTGTCTAATTACCCTGGCAGCTTTAAACTGCAATGATACTGTTGTTTTTATTAAATCAAAAAAGATACAGTATTCTGGACTGTAAAATAAGGTTTAGTAACCAAACAGAAACAAATTTTATCAATGTTAGTTTTTTGAAATCTTCAGTTTGCTGCTGTGTATGTGCAAAAGGATCCTCTTCTCCTAGAAGGAGTGACTCTTGAAGAAAGCCCACTGTGTTCCTGGGCTTCACATATCTAAAATAGCAATGTTATTTCTAAAAATAGGGCTCGTTCTTTCCCAAGGGAAAATACTCTCCCTAAGGCCTAGGCCAGAAATAAGAACAGTGGATATTCCAGATGGATGGGTTAGGAGGCATCTATATTTTTTAGGGATTTTTTGGTAAAATATTTTCTCTCTCTACAGTTGTTTAGAAGGACCATGGCCTAAACATGTTTCCTCTTTTTTTCCCCTAGTCTTTTTCTGCCTAATGTAAACCACCTGGTGTTAACAGGATCAACAAAATCTACTTGAATGTTGCTTTTTATCCAGTGTATTCTATTTAATCTTAGGTAGTCTTCTATTTTATATCTGGCAAGACTCCATTATGTGTAAGCCTTCTTGTGCAGTGATGTGAAGTGGGGCCAATTGGAGACTTTGTCTCCGGGCCAGTGGAAACCCCTGGCTGCACATAGGAACCTTATTTTAGCCATTAGAACATCTACTCCCAGGGAAAGTTGCACTCCTCCTTAAGGACAGGCTGCAGAAGACCGCATGGGCCGTGTAAGGGCTAGACAGTCAAATCTCTCGCTGTCTCTGCCTTTGAGCAAGTGCAAACTCAGCTATAAACCAGTGATCAGAAGATTTCCTTCCTTGCAAGAACAGGAGAACTAAGCAAGACAACGCGGATCCAAGAACTCATACGGAAGCGATATCGGAGCCTGAGCTCCATTTTATCTCCACTCATTTTATCTTCCCTTTGGATCACTGGCAGATACTGATGAATGCTCCGTGGGCAATCCTTGTGGAAATGGAACCTGCAAGAATGTGATTGGAGGTTTTGAATGTACCTGTGAGGAGGGATTCGAGCCTGGTCCAATGATGACATGTGAAGGTAGGGGTCTCGGATACAGAAGAGACAGTTGCCTGTACTGACCCTGGGAGCTACTGCTTGATTGTAGCTCTTAGTATTAAATACCTTTCAGGGCATGGAGAGTTAAGAACATCTGAGCATGGCAGGCTGCTGCATCATTCTTCTCGGTGGCCTCCTATGGTCAGGAAATATAAAGAAAACAATATAGGTGGCTTAAGTTATGTTGTATATAACAGTGCTCACTAGTGTGTCTTCCTGTTTACATCTCAATACAACTCCTGTCTCATTTACAGCCTCCTGTCTTACTCTCTATTTTCTTTGTTGTTGTTGCTGTTGTTGTTTCCAAGGCTCCTCTCCCCATCCTCCCCCCCCCCCTTTTGTGGTCTCCTACTCTCCTCTTAGAAACATCTGCTCACAGAGCTAGATAACAACTGACATCCTGTGGTCATCTGGAGGCAATCCCAGAGGAGAGGTTGCCTAACCCATAGAGGCATGTGAAAAGTATTTGTCAGTATGACTGCCTGGAAGTAAGTATGGAAAAGAAAGAAAAGCTAGGGAGTGCCAAAGAGTGGTTGGTCCCTAGACTATTTGCCTCATATTCCCCTGAGATATTGTTAGGGATGCAAGCTTTCTGGCCTCATCCTAGATCACTAAATCACAAACTCTAAAAGCAGAGGCCAGCAGCTGTCCAGATGATCCACAAACTTTTCATGACGGGGTTCACTGGTGTAGGAAAAGAATGGGGGAGGGGAAGGGAAATGGTGGTATTGAAGGGATCCCTTCATCAGAGATATGGACTGTTGGCACATTCACAGTGTTGGGAGCCTTTCGGGGCTGTAACTAAAACCTCGCCTGGATGCTCACACACATTGTGCTCCTGTCCTCCACACACATTGTTATTTTTGGTGAGCAGCATGATCATCAAAGAGGTTTGGTTTCACCCTCTTGCTTTTGAAAACATGTCCTGATATTTCTAAACCATGTACTCAGGGAAAGTCATTTTGCCCAGTAGAGGGCATCTGTGTAAACTGAGTTTCTCTAAGTATAAAATGATCAGAACACTCTGTTTGAACAGAGAATCCCCATTGTCACACAGGAACCTCTTTGTTTGGGGAAGGAGAAGTTACTAAGAGTATTAGAGAGCTTGGCTTCTCTTTTGACCACAACTGCTTTAGCTGAAGGAAGCGAAGATGATCTATAGTCTCATGAACGAAGGAAGTGGCAACTGGTCAACCTGAGTCTTCCGAGTCTGCAAAATGGACCCACTGTTTCTCATTCATGTAAATCCATAATCACAGCAGGACAGCAAGTTTGAACATATAGCCACCATATTTACCAGCGACAAAATAATCAACTTATTTTTATGATTTTCTAGATCCATCCATTCCTATGATAAGAAAGACTTTTGACTTTTAGAAAAAGCACATTTCTCTCTTTTTGACATTCTTGATGATATTGGATCATTCTTTTATGTTCTCTTACTGCAGATATAAATGAATGTGCCCAGAATCCTCTGCTCTGTGCCTTCCGCTGTGTAAATACCTATGGGTCCTATGAATGCAAGTGCCCTGTTGGATACGTTCTGCGAGAAGACAGGAGGATGTGTAAAGGTGAGGGCCCATTTTGGTCCATTTAGTCCTAAGAATTATAAACACTTCAACAAGCAAGTATGAATCATAGAGCAAAGGAGTCTAGGAAGAACTCACATAGCATCTTGCTTCTGATAAGGTCATCGGTTTGTTGGAAAGCAGTTTCCTCACCAAGTCCAATGGTGGTTACAAGATTCCCTTCCATGTTTAATATATCAATTCCCAATATATACAAAAGGAAACAAACTCAACACTAAAATGACAGAGATGACAGTCTCGTGTTTAAAGGGCAAGCGTGCAGTGCGGCTTGTTTTTAAGTTGTGATTATGCATCTTTCCAGATGAGGATGAGTGTGCAGAGGGAAAACACGACTGCACTGAAAAGCAAATGGAGTGCAAGAACCTCATCGGTACCTACATGTGCATCTGCGGCCCTGGGTACCAGCGCAGACCTGATGGAGAGGGCTGCATAGGTAAGACTGTCTCTGGTAAAGATTGCTCAGCATTGAAGTGGCAGAGGGGGGAACTGACCTGGGCTCTGAGTCAGATTTGTGATGTGTCACCCACCTTTGACCCTTGCCCTTTTGTTCATGTAGTCATCCAGGAGGTAGTTCTTCACATTGATTTTCCTCACCATTCTGTCGACTTGGTTATCTTGCTAATGTCTTGTGTTAGGACTATTTCTAAGCCAGGGCTCTAACTTCAAGAAACCCCACTTACCTTGAGGTGGGTCCCAGCACTGGTGTTTTGCATGTGCCCAGGTGATTCTAATGTGTATCAAATATTGAGAACCACAACCCTAGACCAGAGAATGGCAGACTGCAGCTTCCAACCAAATGCAACCCTCTAGCCTGCCACTTCTTTTGTGAATGAAGTTTTACTAAAGCACCTCATGTACCTCAGCCTCCCAGGCAGCTGGAGTTCCTGGCCTGGACCATCGGGTTTGGCTGAGCAGCGGGGTTTTTAAGCAGTCTTCACATAGCTCTGAGTGTTGTTACCCATTCTCTGCCTCTCTCAGAGAGCTCTGTGTTCTAGAGACCCAAAGCTATTCTCAAGTAAGAGAGACACTGGGGAAGTTCTTTCATGATATTCAGATCTAAACAATCACCAGATAATCCAAAAATATCCAGCTGTTTTAATGTTTTAAAAACCTGCTAAGTTATGGTTTATTATTTCCCAATAATATTGCTACAGTGCTACAAACAAGCCATATTGAATCTGAAGGTCAGTTCAGACTAATATTCCTGTGTCAACACAGCTTACTGGCATCATTCTGATGAAGTAATGTGTCTCTTTAAAATGACAGTCAATCTTCAGTCCTCCCTCCAGTGTGCGAACTCACCTTTCAGGAATCTTCTTTATGTACAGATGGGGCAAGATTTAAGTAAAAAAATGTGCATGCCCAAAATGCTGCCATCTGCATTTAGATATATCAAAATATGCTCAAGGATGCCTTAGACAAAGAAAGAGAGCAGGAGGGAGAGAGAGGTGACTTTTATTGCATAATTCATCTCTGGAAGGGTACATCAGAAACTGACAGTCTAGAAGAGGGTTTTGGTGACTGAGGAATACAGATGAAAGGGAGACCTATTGATTTTTTAATTCCTGGCCTTTCCTGGATTTCCAGCTGTTGACTATGTGGATAGATTACTTGTTTGCAAAGTACATGGAGAAGAAGTGAGTGGGTGAGTGAGTGAGTGAGTAGTGAGTGAGAGAATGAGTGAGTGAGGGAGGGAGGGAGGGGAGGAGGGAGAGATCAAGGGAAACAAAGTCAAACTCTCTATAAATGTCTCATGACTCCTGTTCACTGTTTTCATAGATGAGAATGAGTGTCAGACCAAGCCCGGGATCTGTGAGAACGGGCGTTGCCTCAACACCCGGGGGAGCTACACCTGTGAGTGTAACGATGGCTTTACGGCCAGCCCCACTCAGGATGAGTGCTTGGGTGAGTATCTGAAGCTGGCTGCAGCCTTCCCTCACACTCCAAAGCATTGTTTCTGGTTTGAAATAAGAGAAGATGTCAAAGATTTCAAAGGAGCTGAAAACATTCATCCCTGGGAGATGACTTAGGGACCAATCGTACCTTGGGCTCAGGACCTCCCTACAGCGAAATTCTTTCTTTGCTAATTGCACACAAAATTGCTAGCTTGGGGTTTCCTTCTTGCTGTCCTTTAAAGCTTTTGTGACCTGGTCCACTTCCACATGGGTTTTGCCCCCTTTTCTATAGCATGGCTGTTACAACTGTCCTTCCATAGGTCTGGGGCACAAAGAGTTATAAGCTTGTCTGCACCAATGCCTTTCTGCCAACTCACGGATTTCTTGTCTTGTTTCCATCAGACGCCTCCTTTCTCTCTCCCTGCTGTTTCCAGCTTTCGCTTCTTGCTCCTCTTCACCCAGGGTAAAGTGTTACTTCCTTTTGGTTTTTATATCTGACCAAATTCCTAATGCCCCATGCACACAGGACAGTCCCTCAAGTCCTCTTTGCCTCGGAATGTCTCTTCCAGACAACCGGGAAGGATACTGCTTTTCGGAGGTCCTGCAAAACATGTGCCAGATTGGCTCAAGCAACAGGAACCCTGTCACCAAGTCCGAGTGCTGCTGTGATGGAGGGAGAGGCTGGGGACCCCACTGTGAGATCTGTCCTTTCGAGGGCACAGTGGCTTACAAGAAGCTGTGTCCCCACGGCCGAGGATTCATGACCAATGGAGCAGGTACTTGACTTTGTTCTGTTGTTGACAAAAGGTGGGAGCTCGTTCTTCATTATTAGTTTTTCATTATTAGACAAAAGTAGTTGCAAGGAATATATGTGTTTCACTATGGAAAACGATGGAAATGTGGAACTGACAACATAGGCTTGCACTGTCTGACTGAGATGGACAGACATCCTTCCTTACAGTGCCGTAAACATTCAAGGCCATTTGTCAACGGTCCTTAGTCTATTTGATTACATTTCCTGTGCTTGGGTCCTTGCCTCTGCCTTGCACCGGTCTGGCAGAAATCTGCTAGAAGATAATTTACAAGCCATGAAACAAACAATCATCTAGTTCTACTCCACCAATATTCATTTTAACTCAAAGTTAGCCAAGATATATTGTATCGAAGAAGGACAACGACTGCTGGTGTGCTAGGAATCTGCACAATCATGTCTGAAATACACAAACTGCTTTCAACTAGACATCTAGATGTGTGTGAGGGTCAGTGGAGATGTCTGAGGCAACTGTAAAGACCTGCAAGCCTCATGCGATTCCACTTTTATCAACACAATTGGGGGTTAGTTCATAGAAGGGCTGAGAAAGAGAGCCCTGTTGGTGTTCCATTGTGCTCCTAGGGGGTGGGAGGGTCCTGGAAGAGGATAGAAGCAAAACCATATAGGAGAATTAGAATAAAATTGTCTTCCTGTTGGGAAAATGTGACTAATGACAGAATAATGTGGGTAAATGGAGAGAATGAACAGGAAACACCCGATCTCTGGAAGGATGTTGAAATGATACAATAGAGGACTCATTTCCTGAGACCAGTGAAAAAGTGCTTATCTGTGCCTCAGGGTAAACTGCAGAAGGTCACACTCTCCAAGCCTTTCTGTCTGTGATGGAGACATGAGTAAGGATGTATTTTTCTAGCAAACTGCATAAACCTAGCCCCATCATCTACCCAAGAGACCTGGTTAATTTCCATACAGAAGAGGGAACTCAATTCCATTCTCTCACTCACGTTAGGTAATTTGATATTTTTCAGGATTAACTTCAAATAGGACAAAGAAAATGTTAAAGAAGTTTCCTTCTTATTTTGAACATGCAACATCAGAAAGGAAAACTAGACTTTCCTTGTCCAAAGGGTTCTCTGCTATGACTCGCTCGCTCATGTGATGCCCAAGGGAGGCAAGAGTGATGGCAAGATGGAGGAGAGGACCAAGCATGTCTCCATGCGATGTTATTCTATAAATCCAGAAGAGAAAAATAACACAACTTTAGATGACCAATTATTTTAAGGCTTTCCCCTTGTTTAAACAGCTTCTCATTATCACCTCATACAGTCATTAACTGACTGTTCAATGAGTAACCAATTACATATGAAATCCTCTCTGTCTCCTTTTGGTTTAATACTTTGGTCCTTACCATAGTAACGTGGTATGTAAAATTTTACTCAAGTGACCTCTGTGTATCAATGCTACCCATTGTATACTTAATGTATTTATTATTGTGATTTATATCTATCCTAGATATTGATGAGTGCAAGGTTATTCACGATGTTTGCCGAAATGGGGAGTGTGTCAATGACAGAGGGTCGTATCACTGCATCTGTAAAACTGGCTACACTCCGGATATAACAGGGACTGCCTGTGTAGGTAGGTACTTCGTTTCTAATGCTTTATTCCCGAGTAGAAATTTCAGGTTATAGGAAAGAAAACCCCACACTAAAAATCTAAAATGCATCTCTACTTTGAGGGAAAATTATGAGGCAATCACCAAATGCTTCACAGAGTTTATAGGTGTAGCTAGGGAGCATTCAGAAAGTCTTTCAAGTGGACTTCTACACTATCTTTCTTTGATCGCAGATCTGAATGAGTGCAACCAGGCTCCCAAACCCTGCAATTTTATATGCAAAAACACAGAAGGGAGTTACCAGTGTTCCTGCCCAAAGGGCTATATTCTGCAAGAGGATGGAAGGAGCTGCAAAGGTAAGCAGTCTTTGGCTTTATCCACTCACCAGCCTCTGGTTATGCCTGGGAATAGTCAGGAGACAAGCTGCAAGACCTACTTCCTTGGACTTAGTGCCTGTGTATTGGGTGGGTCCCTGAGGTTTGAACTGAGGCCAGAGAGGCTGCTTAAAACCATCCATGAAGGGCTTATTGTACCAACTCTCCAAGACCCTGGTGAGGCTAATTCCCAGTTAATCCCTCATCTTTTTCCATTTGCCTCATTTATTCATTCTCTGTTCAACAATAGTATGGTCTAGGAAGTCTTCATACCATGATCTTAGAAATGTATCTGATTAATTAGACTGGTGTTTCTATTATCTATCTGTCTGTCTATCTATCTATCTATCTATCTATCTATCTATCTATCTATCTATCTATCTATCATCTATCTAGATTTTAAGTTTGCAAAATAAAGCCACCATGCCTTCTAAGAACTGAACAGAGGGAGTTTTGAAATTGAGAAACATTCAAACTCTGTGCAGAAATCTCTCCTCAACTAGAAATTACCTTTTGTAAAATCTGTTAAGTATATATTCAGCCCTAAACATCTTACTAAGTAAAACCTTCAGAGGTTCTTCTATGTGGACCTGGTCCTAGGTCCTTGGTCAACCTGTAGCTGGGGGAAAAGTCCCTGATCCCAGCACCTGCTCATAGCCTTAAAATGTGAGCTTCACCTGGGATCACTGTGAGCACTGGCAAGTGCAAGTACTTGGAGCAAAAGTTAATTCATGTAAGCAAAGAAACACGTTTAGGGGAAGTATCTCTTCTGTCTGCAATTTGTAAGGAAACAAACTTACATTTTTGTAATCCGTGGCAGTGGGCCACTGCAGATGCTTGCCTCAGTGTAGGCAATGACTTCCCCAAAGATACACATCTGTAGTCACCACCCACCTCAGTGAACCCTGCCCACTCTGTAACTCTAGAATCAACATGCAACTAGAGCAGAACGAGGCATAGGAGAGAATGACTGGAGTCTCCAGTGAGGGCCTAGTGACCCTCTCCTGACCTCTGCTTCTGTGAGGGAACATCTTCAGGCCTGACTGTGAGGGTTGCTTGCAAGTAGCATCAGCCACTCTGATGAAGATGATGACCACGCTGTTGGACTCAGAATCCTTACTTCACATGCCCTTCTCTCCACTTATTCTCATAAAGTCCAAGTTCATCCATGCCTGACATGTGGAAGTGTGCATGTCCCACTCACTCTGAGATGAAAACAGATAGAAGAGAGGCTCTGGGAGGGGTGGTGTGGGACCAGTACCTTCACTGGAGAAAGGAGGTGGGCAGGGAAGAGAAGAGATCAGGGTAAGATTCATGCAAGTATGGATATAACACAGTGAAACCCACATTAATTTGTACAGTTCATGTATGCTATTGATTATAATATAAAAGGAAATGAGGGGAGTAGTTAGGGTAGATATTCTTGAGGTGGAGAACAGCAAGTTGCTGAAAGGTTCCCGTTAGTGGACTGGACAACTCTGAAGGACCATGGCTCTGTTTGCTCACCAGCTGCAGGTGAGAGAAGTCGGCCTCTCAGCAGTAGACAGCCCAAGGAAGGCTCCACCTGAGGACGGGCACAGGGAGGTCCTCTCCGGTTAGGACAGGTGCCCTCTGAGGCAGGAAGGCCAGAGGCGAGCAGGGGCAGCCACTAGCAAATCTCACACCACTTGTGCCTCTGTGCAGGGGCTGAGTTTGTGATAAACTCAACACTCTTGAATTCCCAGGCATTTAAAAATCATCCCTCAAGTCCAACATACTCGGTAGCTCTTAATCTGTTTTTGAATGCCTTTGGAACTTGAAGTGAGTCCAGAAGCCAAGGCTGTGCATACAGACTCTGTCAAGGTGGGAGATTGTACTGAGATGAAAAATAACCTTGGGTCTACAGTATAGAGAGGGGTTTTTTGTTTTGTTTTATTTGTTTGTTTTTGTTTGGTTCATCAAAATCAGCTAGATTTATTTATTTATTTATTTATTGTCTTTCCTGGTTGTTCAATTTTATTTCCTTCAAAGAGAAACTGCTAACCAAAGAAACTGATGGCCTCACTTAAGTTTGTTCTAGATGCACCAGAGAGGAATGAAGGCAGTGGTTCTCAGTCTTCCTTCACCTTTACCTCAGCCTTCCTCAACCTTCCTTTAATACCATTCCTCATGTTGGGGTGACCCCCCCCAACCATAACATTATTTTCATTGCTACTTCATAACTGTAATTTTGTTACTATTACGAATCATAATGTAAACAGCTGTGTTTTCCAATGGTCTTAGGCAACCCCTGTGAAAGGGTTCTCAACCCACAGGGTTAGACCAACCAAATTAAAGGAACAAGTACATCTCTTTTGATATCTTCACTTAGATCTTTTCACTGCTATGGAGAATGTTCAGAATGAGTTTTTACTTCATTTTACAGTTCATTTAAGCATTTAGAATATCTTTCAAATAAATTTTTTGACAAATCCCTACATTTCTTTAGCTAAAGGGAACTGCTAGACCTTGAATCCCACAGAACCACTTTCCCCTTCCTTTCTCAGTCCACCACCTGCCTTCTTGCCAGCCCCTTGCTGTGGCTCTATGCTGCCCCGGGGCCCTTCAAGGCCTAGAGATGCGTCCTACCCAAGCCTGTTGGGCACAACTTGAATTCCATCTTGCACTTTCTTGCAGATCTTGATGAGTGTGCAACCAAGCAGCATAACTGTCAGTTCCTGTGTGTTAACACCATCGGTGGCTTCACATGCAAATGCCCTCCTGGGTTTACCCAGCACCACACTGCCTGCATTGGTAAGTAGGAAGGAAAGCCATGAATAGGACACAGATGGTCCTGTAAGAGTCTCTTTTCTAATCCCCTTGCTCTTGGATAACCGTACACCCTGTTCAGCGCGAGGGGGTGCACCTGTTGAACCATGCACACACAATAACAAGTTATTGACCTTATTTTTTAACTTCTCTGGGTCAACCTTTTCCCTTGCTTTCAAGTTTTGGGGGTACATCACTCTCCTCTTTTCTCCCATGGCTTCTCCCAGATAACAATGAGTGCACATCTGATATCAACCTGTGTGGGTCCAAGGGCATTTGCCAGAACACTCCAGGGAGCTTCACCTGTGAATGCCAAAGGGGATTCTCACTGGATCAGAGCGGGGCCAGCTGTGAAGGTAGGTACCGACCTCAGCTGTGTCCAGCTAGAAGCTCCTTGTACAGATGGCGTATGAGGCTGTCATCTTCCATGAGTTATAGGAATTAATATCTCTTCTGGGTGTGCTGGCATACATCTGTAATCCAAACATTTGAGAGGCAGAGGCAGGAGGATTGCCACAAGTTGGAGGTCAGCCAAAAATAAAAAATTAAATAAGCAAACAAAGAGGCAAAAAAGAAAGAAAGGAAAAACATCTCTAAGCAAGGAAAGCACCCAACTAAGTCCAGGCTGCTTGCATGGGCCCCATGTTTCAGAAATGTACTTGCTTGTACCAACAACACATGCCTCTTCTATATAGATCAAGATTGTTTAGGTTAACAATTTAACTTAGTAGGAATAACTCAGCAAAACACCTCGATGTCTGACATTTGGGGCCAGAGTCCTTAGATTTCTCCAATATGGACAATACGTATAGGAAATAATTCTTCCACAAATGTATAATTCACAATGAAAGTTTAATTCTTATGATTTTATTTTCTTATTGATATTCCTTGGTTTCTAATTCCAGTACAAATAAACACAGATAGTTTCCAGAGCTATCCCACAGTGCTCTGTGACTTACAACATTTTTATCTGTAGACTTTTTGGGGAATCTCTGAATATTAGAGTAGATATTCTTGATGTTTTGAGAGAATACGGTTTTAGGAGAAAGGTTTATTTCTAGAATTGCCTTTGAACTTCACAGGCAGATGGATGAGGCGTCAGAGAGCCTGAGAGACAGCTGCTGGTGGGACTCATGGGAGCCTCTGTTTCTTTTACAGATGTGGATGAGTGTGAGGGTAACCACCGCTGTCAACATGGATGCCAGAACATCATCGGAGGCTATAGGTGTAGTTGCCCCCAGGGCTACCTCCAGCACTACCAATGGAACCAG
The DNA here is from genome assembly GCA_036184795.1 of Tokudaia tokunoshimensis. Lineage (NCBI taxonomy): Eukaryota > Metazoa > Chordata > Mammalia > Rodentia > Muridae > Tokudaia > Tokudaia tokunoshimensis. The sequence goes on along the minus strand of BTHU01000004.1, from coordinate 100,019,088 downwards.
TGTGTAGGCAAGTAGCTCCTTGTCCTTAAAAGAAGCCTAATTACTGGCCCCTCACAGAGTCTGAGCTTCCTTCTGAAGTTACTGAGCCAACAACAGCCCCCTGAAAGTTTCTCTATCCCACCTGAAACCAAAGGGAAGTGATAATCTGACAGCATGTAATAAAGTGAGTTACTTTTGGACATAATGGGGATGAGATGCCCTTAGACTCCTTGACACCATCATATCTTCCTCTTCCATTTTACTCTTCATCATCAGTCCACACTGGGGATCTCTCTATGATATCTAGTTCCTTGAAGATTTACTTTAGTTCCAGGGGTATCATGGCCAGATCAGAATAAGTCAATTAGGTTTGGGGGTTCCTGTTGCCCCAAAATCCCAAACAGGGCTCAGAAGGCTCATGAAATAAAGTTATCTAAATGATCACTGCCATGGATGGAAATGGTTCCCCCAGCGTGGTGCTATACAGAGCCGATCTCTTGGACCAGCCCCACCTGTGTGCCCACTCTTAGCTTGTCAGAGGTTCACTCTTCCTGGTGGTTGAGTTAGAGGTCAGGGGCCATTCTAGAAGCAAATAGCAGATTTCAACTTTTAGCTGGAGTGGGACCCATTTGGCCCTGCTATAATCAAAGATGGTATCTATAGCACACTTCATTCACTATTTAAAATAGAGAAAAGAATGTAGACAATATTATCTTTGATTTTTCTATTTTAGGATCCCTGTAACCTAAGGGACCTTGGATGGAGTCTTGAGGTCTTTGGATTTAGAGACTCTCCAAATAGGCAAAGTCAGGTTAATGACTGGATGGAAGGGGAGAGAAAGAGAGAAGGATATATATCTAAAAATAATACTAGACATGCACACACACATACACACACACACACACACACACACACACACAAATGATACAAAGTTTTTGAATTTATCAGCAAAACCCCTAAGCCTTCCACTTTTCCCACCTGTTTATGAACTGCAAATACATGACATGAATGTAGATGGGAGATTGTCTGGGGAGAGAAAGGGGATGGGGGCAGAGAAGGGGAGAGTATAGGAGGGGAGTATGGCCAAAGTGCACAGTGCACTTGGGTGACAGTGTCTTTATTAGACTCGTCACTGTGAACAACCAGTATACACCAATCTAAATAAGTATTAGAGGGCTGGCGAATCAGCTGGGTGCATAGAGGCAGTTGCTGCTCAGCATGCGAGCCCAGGAAAGCCTCCTAATGCTCACGGGATGGTAGGAAGGTTTACTTAAATGAGTACAAAACCCTCCCCATGTTACTGCCTGAACTGAATGCGTGGAATCTCTCCCAGCCGCATAGGCTTTAGTCATGGCTCAGACACTGGAGCCACAGCTGGTTTGGATAGGCATTCAGAGAGAAAGCAGACATACCGGGAGGTATAACTTCGCCTAAGACTGGGCACCTGCAGGCCCTTGCAGAGGTTTTTGAAAAGGAAATACAAATGGGGTGGATAAACGGGGTGGACTCCCCTGTAGGGTATCAGCCATCCTCAGACCTGCACATTCAAGGCTCAAGAGGAGCTTCTGAAGAAGTGGTGGGTCTCTGCTTTAGGGATATTTATTGTGATCCAAGAATGTGGTTAACTCTACAGTCTCTTCCGACCCCCTTTGAACTTTAAATTGTAACTGTGGTCCTGCCTCACACTGAACAAAACATACTAGCACTGGCTCCCAGTGAGAACTGGGGTCTGAAGCAACTCTTAGGTCATCCTGGGTATTTTGCTAGGAGCATCTAACCTCTGCTACCATATTTAGTCAGCATGGCAAGAGACTCTCTCTCTCTCTCTCTCTCTCTCTCTCTCTCTCTCTCTCTCTCTCTCTCTCTCTCTCTCATACTCTCCAAATTGACAATACTGCCTGCTTTCTTCCTTTTCTGAAAGCCTACCTATAGGCCAGCTAGTCAGTCATGAGGGATGTCACCTATATTCCTCCTTAGAATTCTATGGCAAGTATCACACATGTAATGTTGTCTTGTTTCCTTTGCAGATGAAAACGAGTGCCTGAGTGCACATGTCTGTGGGGGAGCCTCATGCCACAACACCCTGGGGAGTTACAAGTGCATGTGTCCCACCGGCTTCCAGTATGAACAGTTCAGCGGAGGCTGCCAAGACATCAATGAGTGTGGCTCATCCCAGGCCCCCTGCAGTTACGGTTGCTCTAATACTGAGGGTGGTTACCTGTGTGGCTGTCCTCCAGGATACTTCCGGATAGGCCAAGGGTAAGTATTTTTCTTCCTGCCTTCAGTTAATGACTCTGTAAATATTCATATATACATCATACAGACACAGACACACATACACACACATATATATGTATATGCATATGTATAATCCCAGCAGCACTTGGAAGGCAGAGACAGACAGACAGACAGATATATATATATATATATATAGTGTGTGTGTGTGTGTGTATGCCCTACTAGAGAACTACACTTTCTATAATCCTCAGGTTCATTCCAGTTAGCTTTGAAAAGGCTTAAGAGGAGCATCTATAAAGGGGTATCCAAATTTCTAGAAACTCATAGAATACCCAACAACATAATGCAGGCACATGGTTCATATCTCACTGGACAGCTTCTGTCTCATGTTCTTCACATCTTGCTGAGAGGTAATTGCTTTCTTTAAGAACACTCCTCTGGGTCAGCCCAGAGAACTGGGTGTACCCTACCCAGTAGAGCATCTTGGGCACTCCCTTGACTTACAGTGCTTTCTTTTCTAGCTCCCATCAGGTTGTGGATAACTTTTGCTGAATGTTTCTTACCATTTTTCAGGCATCTTTTGTCCTTTGCTCTTCAGTTTACATCAGAAATGATTTTCAAAAGCACATTAAATATGAGTTGGAATAATTAACTGCATTTTCCAAGTAGAAAATTTTATGAATGATGTGAATATGAATATGTTTATGACAGTCAGAGTAGAGAAGGAACACTGTTTTTATCAATGACTTAAAATTTTAGTAAGTTTTTAAAGTTGAGTCGTCCCTAATGACTTGAGTGTATATCTAGTTGACGAATGTTTGTTCTTGTTTTTGTTTTTGAGACAGGGTTTCTCTGTGTAACAGAGCCCTGGCTGTCCTGGACTCACTTTGTAGACCAGACTGGCCTTGAGTTTACAGAGATCTGCCTGCCTTTGCCTCTCAGATGCTGGGATTAAAGGCATGCACCACCATACCCAGCCTAGTTCATGAATCTTAATTTATTAATTAGAACTCTCTCTCTTAATTAGAACTCTGTCTTTCTCTGTCTGTCTATCTGTTTCTCTCTATCCCTGCCTGTCACACACACATACACACACACAATCACATACACACTTATCCCAAATATGAACTCAGTGGTCCTGGAGTCTATGACACACTTGGCTTTCAGGGACTTATTCCAGTCTGTATAAACTTCAAGGTAGAAGAATTCTTTGTGGGAAGCTCTTGGAATGCCAGCAGTAGGACCCAAATTCCCAGATGTCTGTCTGGCTCTCAATTGACTCAGTATTTTTTTACAGTTTAATGCCAGAACCATTTTTCCCAGAAAAAAAAAATTGTGACACTCCAAATTGGCTTCTTGCCAGTGGGATTTTGTAGCCACATTTCTTATAAGTGGCGCTCCTGGGACAAGAAAATACTGGAGAAAAGTTCTGAGAAAGGAGCCAAGTCTGCAGATTTGGGATTATTTCCTGGAGCCATTGTACATGGATACATACATGGACATCCCCCAAACCCCTTTCATGTCCTCCTTCATCCATGTTCCATGCTGCTATGGAGAGGGGAACAACTGTGTGTACTTAGAAGACCCCAGGAACTAGAAAGAAGCTCGGAAGTATAGAGAGACACAGAGATAAGCTGTTTTTTGGTGTTATATTTTGAATCAGGACAAGCACAGGAATGAGCTGTGGGGGACAAGTCAGCTACCATAGAGACATGGTTTAGTAAGGTTTGGAGCACATTTTGTGGTAGAAATCCACCCTTTTATAACAGTGTTGGGCTCTCTGTGATGTCACTTGGGTGTACTTTATCCCCAAAATAAGGGTTGTTTTAGGATAATCTCTAGGTTCTCGACACATTTACAAAGGAAGCCTGACAAAAACAAATCAGATACTGTGTGAGGCTCAGTCGGTAACTTGGCTCCAACAACTGAAAAACAAAGAAACAAGAATTAGATCTCTCTAGGGCATGGGTTTGTTTATCCGCCTTCAGATGAGTCAACTCCAATGGCCTTAGTGGTTTGAAAAGACTTGAAGTTAAACTGTTTCCCACAGTTGGGCAAGCTCTGCTCTGACCCATGCTGTATATAAGAATATATTGTGCATCTTCACAGCATGGACCCATATCAACCCACAGACACTGCGTGGACTTCTCTTCCTACCGCAATAGCATCAGCAAGAGTAAACTGTCAAATAGAAGTGATTGCTGAGAATGAGGATTAGGGAGGGATAATGGCGGCATTGGTCTAAGACGAGAATGGGCCACAAGGAACCCAGGAAGAGCACTCCACACCTGAGCCAGCAGGGGGCAGAAGTGATGGAGAAGGCAATGGTTAGGCTATGGACACAAAACATAATAAACACATCAGGATATGAAAAAGAAAGACTGGGGTGGAGGGGTGGTGGAACAGAGGCAGCAGGGGGAGTGTAGGAGACATGGGAGAAAGAAAGCCACCAAAACATACTGTGTCCAACTATGCCATAATGCTATCTGACATACTATATGCTGATCTTAAAACTTAAAACATCAAAATCACGGCCATAGCAGAGGAAGAAATACGTTGTCCAAGAAAGAGGCCCCAGATATGGCCCACTTACTGCTGACTCCTAGAGGTACAGCTGACAGGGGACCTTCCATACTTCCACAGGACAAGATTCGTAAAAGAGAAGGCATGTTTCAGTGACCTACTAAGTCACATGATCTCACTCACCCTTTGTCTTCAGTTTTCAGTGTGTCCCCTCCCTGCATGAGTACTGCAAATGTTTGGCTGGGAGATGAAGGTACAAAGAAGTATGCAAACCAGTGTCTTGAGAGAAAGAATTCTGTACTCAGGGTACTGGGTATTAGGAGCTAAACATCTGGGCATTGGTGTGACTTTTAGAAGCAGATGACTGTCCAGTGCCCACTGGATCTGTTGTCTGTAGGGAGGCTGAACATCAGAGCTGCTGGATCTGATGGAAATTGCCTTGTGCTCCTTTCTGCGGTAGGCATTGTGTTTCTGGAATGGGCATGGGCAGAGGCGGCCCAGAGGCACCTGCCAGCGGCGAGATGGACGACAACTCACTGTCCCCAGAGGCCTGCTACGAGTGTAAGATCAATGGCTACCCAAAACGAGGCAGGAAACGGAGAAGCACGAACGAAACAGATGCCTCTGACATCCAGGTATGTCAGGGTCTCCTTGTCTGCAGATACATAAGGACCTACAGGTTCGTGTGCTTTCTTCCAAAGACACCTCAAAGAGTGAACAGTCTCCCCAGACAGAAAGCCCAGTCACTCTCCTGGCTCTAGCAGTATTTTACAAGAGGCCATGGGGCTTGGGGTTTGTTTTATTTTATTTATTTATTTTGGCTGCCTCTTGAGAGTGGCAATTTGACAGGTTTCACACACTTGCTCATTTCCTCCGTCTCACCAAGAAGAAAGTCAAACGCCTACCCGGTGTCTGCAGACAGGACAAGGTCTGAAGTCAAGGACAGCAAGTGGGCAGAATGGCATGCACATGTGGTATTTCCCACATGGAGGCCAAGGTGTAGAAAAGGCTCCTCCATGGAAAAGAGCCAGAAGGAATGGGGGGGGGGGGAGGGCGGGGAGAGCACTTGATTGACAGGAACATAAGATGCTATGTAAAGTTAGAAATGCATTTATTCACCCAGATCTCTGGCTCCAGGCTGGGAGCATCTAAGCCATGTGGTCCCTAAGAGGCAAGCAGAAAGCTAAGTGAAAAGCACCAAAAGTTAGCAGCTCATCACAGCCAGGAAGTAGGTTCATAGGTGTGTCCTTTAAAAGAGTTGGTTTCCTGTCAGTTAGCTAAATTAAAATGTTCTGAGTCTGAGTATTTGTCCTGCAACCCACCTGCTGTGGTTTGGGAAATGAGATAAGTCTTTGAAAAGAAAACTGTGAAGCAAGCTTTTTTTAAAAAAAATCACTGTGTCTGAGTCACCTGGTAGGCTTGTTAGAATGGAGTGCTGGGAAAAGCCCCAGGAATTCTAATTCAAGGGCCTGGGAGGTACTAAGAATTTGCATGTCTAATGATTTCCAGGCATGCTAAGGCGGCTGGTTCGGGGACCACATTTTGAGACCTACTGAGAGACTCTCCCCAATACATGATTCCCACCTGGCTTCTTGCTATCTATTTAATTTTTTGAGAATACATTTGTGACTTAAAGTGCCTACGAGTGTGCCTTTTCAGCTTAACATACATTTCTGCATGAGCAGAAAACTATATTTGGCTTGAGACTTAGATGACTTTTTTTTTTAGTATGAGACATAAAGAACATATTTAGTTGGATTTAACCCATTGCCATGTGTTTTTTTCCAGGATGGGTCTGAGATGGAAGCCAACGTGAGCCTCGCGAGCTGGGATGTGGAGAAGCCAGCTAGCTTTGCTTTCAATATTTCCCATATCAATAACAAGGTCCGAATCCTAGAACTCCTGCCGGCCCTTACAACTCTGACGAACCACAACAGATACTTGATTGAATCCGGAAATGAAGATGGCTTCTTTAAAATCAACCAGAAAGAAGGGGTTAGCTACCTCCACTTCACGAAGAAGAAGCCGGTGGCTGGAACCTACTCCTTACAAATTAGCAGTACTCCACTTTATAAAAAGAAAGAACTTAACCAGTTAGAAGACAGATATGACAAAGACTACCTCAGCGGTGAACTGGGCGATAACCTGAAGATGAAAATTCAGATCTTGCTGCATTAATTTACCATCCAGAGACCAAATAATTAAATGCAAAAGCAACTTTAGGTAGGTAGAATTATATTTTCCCCAAGCCCAGAACCTTCACATCATGGTACAATCGTTCACCTAGTCAGTCTGTATAAATGAGCACCATTCTTGAATGGCAACATCAAGGTACAGGGATGATCCTAGTTCAAACGACCACTTCCTCAGGCTTCTTGTGAGTAGCTCAGCTACCCTGTCCAGCTTATTGATTCCTGGAAACTGGGACATGAGTATCCGAGGTTGGCCATTCATGCCAACGGGCTATCTTTCCAGCCGCTGCACAGGAACATGCTTCCGTCTGATGGACTGTTCCGAGTTGGTCTTCAACTTTCAAAACTTTGCTCCTCCGAGTGCCAGTAGTAGGTTTATGTTGTCTGTTTGGTGCTAGTAAATTCTCAAAATAGATTTATTGATGCACTGTAATAAGGACACAAGTTAGGAACCAAATTGCCAAGTACTCAATTCAAATATTTCATTTCAATCAACCAAAGTTAGTTCAGTAGCTTATCTCACTTAGGAGTATGGTGCAGTATATGTAAATTAAGTGTGTGTACACTGTAACGTGCTATTTTTATCATTGAAACATTTATAAACTACAATAATAAAGCCCTTAATGTGAGGGTTTGTAATGGTGCTTATTAAGACCAAAGACTTGTTAAACATCTACACCAAATGGTAGTGGATTCTCTGAGACTGGCCCACTTGTGCACTGAGGTTGGGGAGGACAAGGAAACAGCCTCAGCCACCAGAGGATCACCAGCGCATCCTCCATCACACAGCATGTGCAATATGCCAAAATCACTCTCAGTCATTCCTGTCAACAAGGGGTTAATGTCATGATGTCACAATAAAGTGATCCTCCCCTCCTCCCTGTTTTAGTTTACACCTTGGTTTTGTGTTCTTGTGTGGATTGAGGCTGGAGGGGCCTTTCTGGAGGTGAAATAAAGTCTCCTGGGTTTAAAGTCTCCTTGGTTTGTTATCTGTGGCTTCTGTGTATGTGTAATGTGAGCACTAGGAGAAGAAATCGAATCTTTAGTCCCTTGATGGCAGTTACTAATTACTAATTACTGATGCTTGGTTCATTATCTGACATTCCTAGGAAGACACTAAGATTACAGCATCATTTCTAAAATGTGACCTAATTAGTCCTGGGGCTTTTAAACTCCCAGATTTAAGAACTCGAAAATATAAAATTCAGTCATTCTCTTCATGCCCCTTCCCCTCAAGTGCACAGCATTGGCAAGGCGTTCCATCCTTTCCCCTGGACATCTGTTGTTGGTCAGTACTACACTAATTACAGAGAGCTGATTGAATTGAATCCAACTGAATGCTGCATCTCTTGGTTTTCAAAAGTCCTAACTTGAAAAATGGTGGTTTATTTTAAATGCAATATTCAATATTTAACTGTTAAGCTCATTTAGTTAATAGAAGGGGGGGGGAGAACAACTTAAATTCCCCAGGTCAGCAAAACAGTTCGTGGTAGTGAAAATAAGATGAATTAATTTTGTTACATGAAGGGAGGTTGAGAGTGGAATTTTCCAAGACAAGGGAAAGTCCTCTCAGACTCTTGGAAGCCGTATGCTAAGTAGGCCAGTGGAGTAGGCTATATTTTCCCAGAAGACCAACTAGTGTCGAGTGCTGTGTGCCTCAGTTTAACACATACCTTCTTAATGAGAAGGCTCCCCATGGAGAGGATGCACTTCTTTGCAGTGGTGTGCTGAGTTCAGCTAGGTTAGACAGAGGCACTGGTGTCCATTTAATGCCTGAGGATATCTTAAAGAGTCTGTTGTGTTTGTTTGTTGGTTGGTTTGTCTGGGTTTTGATTTCTGGGTTGTTTTTTCTTTTTAAATCTCTGGTTTTGCCATCCAGAAGAACATTGGTCATAATTGTTGCTCAGTGGAGACGAGTCAAGGATGTGTGGGATTGGTGCCCTAAGCTGGAGGTTAAAATACAGCCCGGACTTTCCTTTTAATGCTGCACCTATCAGCTGGTGATGGAAGTGTAGGAAACATGCTAGCGAAGGATTGACCACATCTGGCAAACTATGGATTTCATAAGGAAAACGCCTTTGATAATTTAACCAGAACTGTATACCATCCAATAATAGATTTTCTTTATGACAAACAACAGAAGAAAATGGAGTTGGCACGTGGTAGACCACTTTGATATTTTTAATAGTCTAAATCTGGATTTCATTTATTCCAGAGCCGGCAGTGTTGAACAGCATATTTTCCATGTTTCTGACGGTAACACAACATTTGCTTCATTGTTCCACTGTAAATATTCTCTTGTAAAACCCCTTCCTCTCCTGGGGTTTCAACCTGCACCTTTCTATTGTCCTATACCCTTCCATTTTACTTTTGATGGTCAAAGAATTTACGCTGTAAACCATGCAGAAGTTTGCAAATATCCCATCTCTCCCACAGTCCGTTCATTTGCCAATACTTATTCTGTAAGTAGCACTGAAGTGAACTCAGCTGCCCTTGTGAAATGCTTAAACTTGCATAAACAGCTACATTTTTGTGCAACAAATCGTACTTTGCTCAGCCAAAATTGCTTTGGATGCTGCCATTACAAATACTGCTTCACTTCAGAAATCATGCTTGTAAATGAGGTAGGCCAAAACAAAGGACAATTCGGTTGATAATATAAATGCGTCCATACCTATAAAAGGCTGGGGTTTTCAAATAACGGGTCAGCTTTTTCCACACCATGTACTTTATTCTAGCTTCAACTGTAGTTTTTAGAGACATATTAGAAACACAGTTATTCACTGGCTTAAGGACATTGCTTTTAAAGGGTAGGAGATCAATACCACTAGAAAGATTGACTTTCAGACACACATCCTCTTAAGGCATATGTTTGGGACATTTGACACTGCAGGACTGGCAACACTGCAAAATCTGTTATTTTAACTAATTGCTAATGAATCCAATTTCTTTTTCTTAAAAAAAAAAAAAAGCCATGCCATCCTTTTAGTGAGCTGTTTGCATCCTTAACCTTTCCACATTCATGGAAAGGTCACTTTTGATTGTTGGCAGTGGAAGGTGTAGCCTCTTTGCCAGTTGAAACCAGTCCTAGCAGGTAAGTTATGATTCATGCTGGCTCATTAACCATTATTATTTTTGACCCCTGTGACTATTCATATTTCAAAAAAGTATTCAGCACCCTGCATTCTTCTTTGACCCCTGGGATTGCTTACAGTGTCAGCTAGAAGGCACCAAGGCTTCTCAGTGTTTCTCCAATTCAGACAAGAGCTTGGGCTCAAGGTTAAGTAGCGCAGAGGTGGGGCATTTGGCAGAGAAGTCCTCATTCAGCAGTTCCTGCCTGACTTCCATCCCCACCTGACCTACTCCTTGCAGCTGTGCCGGGAGTTGCAGAAATACGAAGAGATCCGTTTCCTCTTCACCCTAAAATACTCGCTTGGGGAGAATTAAGTTGAACCCAAATGATTAAACTTTTGGGGCCTGGAAATGGAGATATTTGAAAACATCCACCCTCCCAGACACTGACAGAAAGGGGTCACAGACTTGTGGAGTTGTGTCTACACTGTGAGCTGCACCCTGGAGAAGAAAGCCAAGCCTGTCAGAAAGGATTAATGGGATCTTAATTTGTCGGAACTGGGTGTTTTCCTAACCACACCAACCCAGCATAGGGGCTTTTCTATATCTTTCTGTTTTCCACCACATTGAGACCATCCTTTTTGGATTCGGTCTGTGCTTCTCTCGGGTGGTCCCAAGATCAAGCCCCAAGGCTGCAGACACCAGCAGGGAACAGGCCCCTCTCTGGCCTGTTGCTTCCTGTGTTCTTGTGGGGTGGCTGCTCCAGGGTCATTTGTAGGCGTCATGAACTCCTAGATGGAGCCAAAGTCTATGCTTCCACATCTTGGGAAACAATGTCTACACGTCCTGCCCACTGTCCACCCACACAGACCTCTCACCTACTGGAAAAAAAACCAGGAAGCCATGCCCACCATTATCAATGCTCTCTATTGATCATTGACAAGACTTTCTCCCCAGAGATCATGATTTTTGACCTACAAAGAAAGTGCACTAAGAGTTATTTGACCCTCTGGGAGAGCTGAAGGCAACTCCTTTGTGTTTCTGGTAACTGGTGGCAACTGCATCACCCTCTCTGTTATTATCCCACCATATTTACTACCCACTATACATATTTATTTCCTAAATTTAAGCCATGTGATCTGTGCTTCCCTGATTCTCATCTCTGCTTGACTATTCATCAGTATACAAGTCTGAGGGTCTTGCCAAAGATCTCTGACCATACAGAGGTTGAGATGAGACTCAAACACCCTTCCTTATCTTCAATAGCATAGCATGTACCCAATCACTGCTGGAGACAAAGGATGCATGGCTAAAGCAAGGTAGGTCGATGCAAAGTAGAAATCTGTCAAGGTAGAAATTACACATAACATTCAAGACCTAAAGTGTCTGTGTTATAAACCCCAGTTTTACGATCTTAGGAGACAACATGCAAGAGACTATAGTATGTTCACTTTGCGCATCGGTAAGGGTCTATATCACCAAAATCACAAACCCATTCTTCCCTATCTCCCCTACATAATACTGTGATAACCTGCACAGAAAGCTGTGAGTTTGTTTGTAAAATTAGATCCTGTCAGTTCCTGCTAAAATTATAACCAAAATGTCCTTTAGAATATTATTGCCTCTGTAAGTCTAAGATGAAATTGATATATAAGGTTAATATTGAACACTGATGTTGAAACATGACCTTAATTTAGGGGTTTATACATAACAAAAGAAAAGTGTTTTAAATATTTCTACAGCATTGATCTGTAGCAGAAACTAAGTAGATAGCCACCAACTCTGCTTCTTTCTCCCAAACCCACAGAAAGACAGAGGTCAACAGAAGGTTTGGGGCTATGTGCCAGGACACTTACCAAGAGAATCTTAGAGGAAATAACATACACTCTTTCCATGTCTGTTTGAAAAAAATGAACAAAATCATACAGTCCTTCCCACAAGATATCAAGTTCATTGCCTTAAGTCTCTGATAGTCTGGGGATTTGATGCATATTTTACCTGAAAACATTTTGATACATATTGCCAATTATTCTAATAAAGGCGTACATACATGTCTACCTTTTCACCAGGAAGAATCCACACACTAATGTATTTCTACCTTGGCTACACATGAGAACCACCATGGCCCTTTAAAAGGGAACTCTGGATCTTGGCTTCCCAAACCCATTGATTCAGAATCTAGGTCTGTGGTTCAGCCATGACCAGTCTTAGGAGTTTTTTAGGTAACTCAAGTGTGCAGCCCTGACTGAAATCCGCTACTCAGAAGACTTAGAGCCTTTGTGAGAATCGGGCAGTCAAGGGTATCCTGTTCTGGGTAACTCACCTGCCCCTCTTCCCCACTACCATCATAATCTATGGGACTTCATGTTATCACATAGTAAGATTGATCCTGTCTGCTGACTGTAACTTCACTGGAGTTTTGTGGCACCAGATGACAACTTGCAGGTGGCAGTGAGTTTTGTAGACATTGCTGGGTACTTGTCTGGACTCTAACCAACTACAATCTTCCTCTCATGCTAGCCACAGTGAGAAAGTCTTGTCTCCATACTGGTTTATTTGCATGAAGCCAATGTCTCTAACAGGAAATCTGTCTATAGTAATAGAAACCTTCTAAAATACGAACCTTGGAAATGCCATCTCGTTTCTTCGAAGTGGGCAGGTCTCTACAGAGAGAACAAATGCTTTCTTTTGCAGCCACCAACTTCTACTAAGAATGTACAAGTTGCATGATGGGAAACAGGCCAGGCCACCACCCATCCTGGCCCCAGTGGTTCCATTTTGAAATGTATAAATTACAGAATGGTTTGGCAATGCATTCTATTATAAAATGTAAACTTTAATATGCCTCCCAGGAAGTTTTCTGATTTAGCAAACCACACATAAAAATACAAAGCAAATCAAGAAGTACAGAAAAGTAGGCTACCATGCCAACTGAGAGTCAGGAAAAGAATGTTCATGTATGCATTGCGAGAGAGCACTCTAATTATGTGGCTATAGATGACTGAAAAGGCACAATACAGAAATATCATTCCGAGCACCTTTAAATGCTATTATATGCATGAAATAACTTCCCAAAGAGGGATCTATTTTCAATTTTGTGTGTGAGCTTAATAAGCCAGTGATAAAGAGTAAATGTTTAATGAGTGTCTGCTTAGCGGCACCAAATCCTGGAGCATTCACAACTCAATTTGTCTGTGTTCAAGGTTCCTAGGGCAGATTTTAATGGGCAAAGACAGCTGCAGAACTGACATTAGGCCTGAGAGTCTGAATTTCTAACACCCACAAGATGCTGAAACTGTGCCAGTGAACCTACTGCCAATCAGCCCACAACACAGAGCCTGCCATTTGCATCCCTCAAATCCTGATTTAAAGTAACCTGACTCAGTGTTCGAGTGTGCTCTGGCCTGTCTTTAGACAGCACAGTTTTTGTTTATGCGTCTTATGTAGCGTCTCTTTAGAGTTCACGCTCAGAAACATCATTTCTGCCTCGTGGCCCGCCTCCCCTCACTGTTCCCAGTTCTCATGTCACAAAAAATAGGTTCAAAGGCCCAAAATGGCAAGGAGGGACTGGAACGCACACTAACTATATGAAAGCTCTCTCTGAGATTTAGCTCTCCTTAAATGCAGAGCCTCCTAGACCAGAGCAATGGATTTTAAATACTCCACTCCTCGAAGTTGCCCGATTCCCTGGCGCTCATGCTTGTCCTTTGTGAGCATTCAGTCTTTTAAAACAAAGGCTACACATTTAGAACACTTTTTAGATTAAGTCACATAGAAGGAATTTTTTATCAGGAGGGTATTTATCCTCCGTCTGTCAGCAGAGGGCTCGCAGCATCTTTATGCTTGCTTTTTCTCAGAGCCTTTATAGAAGAGGTGAGGAGATACAAGCAAAGGTCCTATCAAAACTGCCAGTCTGAAGTGGAGCTGTGGGGGCCTCTCCAACCGTGGAGGACAGTGTCTGATTTCATTTAGATTAGCGGAATTGTGTTGGCTTAAGGCAACACAAAATAACCCATCATTCATTCCTTCTTCGCTCTTATTTTTTGGATATGTGTTCTCCTTAAAAATGCCTTGAAACGATGCCTCAGACTTCAACATACCAAGATGATGAGATGGTTGATTCTCATCAATTTGATCTTTTTATTCTGGGCAGGAGGGCTCAGCGACATCTTCCAACTTAGAGATTTCATCATACAATTCATGTCTACAGCTCGTTTATAAAAATATAAAACAAGGTCATCTCTAGCATGCTGTCCTCCAAGAACTCAGTCATCGACTCCCCCCTCTTCCCTGCCTGGCTTCCATCCATTTGTTACAAACCACAAAGGCACTTTCATCCAAGTAGATACACCACACCCTTTACTCACCCACTGGGAAGAAGCCATACACAAAAATGCTCTTTAAAGGTGTTGATCTGTGGGAAGCCAAAGGAAGCATTAGACCAGCAGAAGGTCATAGGTGACAGAGAACAGAAGAAGCTGTGTGACGGGATGGGTGGGCTGCAGTAGGGAGAATGTCATGATGATTCTCTTCTCAGTAAATAGGAACTGAGGCTGTGTATGACTTGGACCGGGATTTCTGGTGTCTACGGAAGGTGGACAAACATTGAATGACTGACTATTCAAGGAACATGCAGTCCAGTAGTAACAGTGAGGTGTGAGGCTACCATATAGAAACATGCATACACGTATGACACAGAGAGAGATATTTGGCCTCTACAATATTGTGAGCACTTCAGAAGCACTATATTTACTCTTCACACCCGGCTTGCAGAGTTGAGCTCTCTTGATCAATCTCTGTCTGTGGAGAATCTGAACCTGGCCAAGTTGAGCAACCTTTCCAACCTTGATGAGCAACCAGCAAGCAGCAGCAGACGTGGGACTTGGTCTCATTCATCTGTTTTGGTCAGAGGGGGGAAAAAAAATCTCAGCGGTTTAAGGCAATGGAAGTTGTTTCTTGCCCCAAGTCCTGGGCAGCTCTTCCTGACTGGCAGGCTATTTGGGGAGGTCATTCTCTAAGTGGTGACCAAGGAAGCAGGATGAAAACATTTACTAAACCTTGTGTTTTCAAGTCTCAGAACCATGGCTGTATTATTCCATCTTGAAGCTCTTGAACTTAAAGTCCTAGGGTGTGGCATCCATGACCATGAAGAGCAGAGGCAGAACCAGTGTTCATGGCACCTGAGATGCTGTAATGACCTCTAGTCAGAAGCGATCGACTGTCACAGGGAACTGGGGCAGAAACAACTTGTCCTGTAGGAGGGCAACAGATATCCTAGCTTGCCCAGTCACAGGCTCCAGGTCAAGCCAACCTCAGTGCTTCTAAGTCACTTTAGAGGCAGAGCTAAGCTGTGTGGCCCTAAACTAAGAACAGAAAGCTTTTGTAAGGATCATAAGCTTAAAGCAGAAAGAGGAACTTGAGTGGGGCGCTGAAAGGGACTGGGTGTAGGTGTGGCTCGGAGAGCGGAGTGAGCCAGAGAGACATGTATGTAGCTACACTATGACTTCCACATGTAAAACACACCACAAGAAGTGATGCTTCTTATGGGCTAAGTTCCTGGGGAGGATCAGATTGGGGGAAATGGGGTTTAGTAAATGTTTTTCAGCTGACACACACTCCATAGCCTTTCTAGGAATTTTTCCAAATGTCAGCTGACAGAGGCGGTTTATGTTAAGCCACTTGTATTTTTCCAGACCTGGCTTTTCAGGTTGCATTTTGCCCTGTGGCACCCTGGACCTAGTGATGATGGAGAAAAGATGAATTGGGAGTGCTTGACTGGAGTGAGCTTACAAAAATGTGCCGAGTGGTGACTGACCGGGGCTTCCCAGTTTCAGTCTGTCTCCGAGTGTGCTTTTCATCACCCAGATGTGCCATAAATCCTTCAAGTTGTGTGGTGTATCTTTCCCACAAAAGAAGTCTTAATCTATGGTTTGAAGTTACATGGTAACCTGTGAAAGACCTTTTCCATCAGAGATGCTGGGGAAACCTTCATAGGGCATGGCAGCCCATCGGGGCTTTCACATGAGGAGGATACCCTAATGGTGAGGACAGAGTGGTCTTTGGCCAGCTGGCAGGTTGGGTGTGGAAAGGGAAGAGGGTAACAGGGGTGGGGTTAGCATGACTTGTGCAGTAATTTGGTCACCTGGGTTGCTTTGGGAACATTTGGAATGTTAAACTACATGGAGTGGACAGGCTTATATCTGAAATAAGAAGCCACTGAGATGGTAGGTCAAAAAGGGAAGGCCCTGACTCCTCTCTCGTCATTGCTTATGAATAATCTCTTGTTGTTCATGCCATAACATGGCCACTGCATGGTAAGGCATAAGGGGAGAAATATGTTTACTTCAATCCCTTGCTGAAAGGAATAATCCTGTGAAGGAGGGATCTAATCAATGTAGTGGTTTGGGAAGTAGAAGAAAGGGACACAGTGATAAGAAAAATTTTCCATGATATGTCAACTGGTGTCCCTGGGAAAGTCACCTCTTTCTGGGACCCAAGTTTCCTACATGTACCCAGTTCCCTAAGTGTAAACATTGTGAAGGTAGAGGTATAGAGGGGCCTATGGAAGATTAGACATAGCAAGGCACTGCATAGATCTTGCTAATTACAAAGGAAGAGAGTACCCATGCACATAGTAGATACTTTATTATTGTGGTTTACAAGCCCTGGCTTCTATATCTTGCCCAGGACCTATCTATGCCCCACAGAAGCCTCTTGCCCTCCCTACCTGTGACCTCTGTCTCATCTCTCTGCACTTGGCCTTTTCCTGTTGCCTACTTCAGTTTTAACAAGCATTAAAGAGTTCATATTTCTCCATGTTCCCCTTTGCTCCCATCAAGGCAAAAGCACATCTTTCCCTTAAACGAAAGGAACAGATATATCATTAGTTCCAGAGAAGCTGCTTTCGTGCCACAGGCCTGGTGGCAGGGAGAAGAAAAGGTCTGTGCCTCAGTTGGACTTAGTGAGAGCCCTGGCTGTGAACACTGCCCTGGGCTACCGTCCGCACCTGCCACCCCCACCCCAGGACTATGTCTGAAGCCAATTCATGCTCCCAGCTCTCCGATAACATGAAAATCCACATCCAAGATGGCTTCAGCACTTAGCCTTCCATTCCTGTAGGACACCAATGGGTCTCCAGAAAGATAAGGAGCTCCAGGCTGCAAACCATTGTTGGTTCCATCCAGTCTGACTTAAATGATTGATGTGAACCCCCACTTTGAAAGAAATGGCATAGAACCCCATTTCTTAAAGTCCTCTAGCTACACATCAAGTCCAGGATCTGCTTGATGGGACTTTCCACTGCCTAGATCTGACATTATGGCCTCCGCTCCTCTAACTGAGACAATAAACTGCAGGGCGCCCATGACCTGGAAGGTCTTTACTGCCCACCAGGCAAAAATTGCAGTCTCCTGGCCCCAGGGAGGAGATGAGGTGAGGTTTAAGGCGGGTGGGGCAAGTTCTGTTCCTCTCTACTTAGCCACAGCCCATTATGGAGGTTTGGATTTAGTGCTCAAACCAGGGGGTCTCAGGAGAAGAGCCCAACAAATTGGGTCAGACTTCTGTGGGTGGAAGATTCCAAGGAGGATCGGGGCATGTGTCAGCTAAATGATTCCATTCTCTTCTCTGGCTTCTAAGGCCCGCCCTCTCCTTAGGGAGCTCTAACTGCCAAGAAGTACTGTTCTGTGCTGTTGGCTGCTAAGGCACGTGTGCTCGATAACAAGGAACGCCTTTTATAGAGCCTTTCAAAACGGACCAGGCAGCCCGCTAATCACTTCACAAATGTAACTGATTCACTAGCCCTGGGGCACAAAATGCAGTCAAATTCTCTCAAAATACGAGCACAAAATGCCTAAACAACCACATTATATCTGTGTGAGAACCCCAAGATCCCGCAAGGCTTCTTTAGTCCAGCAGACCAGTCCCAAGGACTATCACTGGAAAGCATTGAGCAGAAGGGCTAGCTAGCTTCTTGACTGTTCTTTTTGGCAACAGTTACCACCAGGTAGTAACACTGTGTCACCTCTGATGACACCTCCCTCCCCTCTAGGGAGCCCATGACTTGGCCCCAAAGGCAGCCTCTGCTTACTCAAGGAGCCAGAGTTCTTAAAGCGGCAATGAGGAAAAGACCAAAGCCCTATGTGGACCAGAATTGTGCACCTTCTGTGTGGTGCCCATCCTCCATCCATAGACTCACTTCACCTCAGGACCCCTCAGTTGTGAGATACTGAGTAACAGAGTCGGTCCTGATCTTCATAAACAGCCTGGCTCTGATTGACAGAGTCAATCAGATTGGGTCTGTCCCCATCTACCCACCATATTGATTTTTTTTCAGTACTAGAGATTGAGTGCAGGGTTTCATGCATGCAAGGCAAACACTCTACTATTGAGCTAGATACCAAAGCCCCCTCCATTTTTTTTTCCTCATGAGCCTGGCTCAGACTGGCCTTAAACTCCTTCTGTAACCCAGAAAGTCCTTAAACTGGCAATCTCCCTGCCTCAGTCTTCCAAATAGCTAGATGATAGGACTGTTTCACTGGCCAGGTGCCCTTCACACTTTACATCATGAGTTGAATTGCCTCAGCAGCAAAGAAGTCCTCCTCTTCATGCATACCACCAGGCCTGTTCCCACCTCAGGACAGATGTCTGGTTTTCAGTTCCTCTACCTTAGTATTTGTGGATTTTTTCCTCTCACACTTTATTTACTTTATTTTGCCATTGAGGAAGGACACTGTAGAGAATGTGTTAAGGTCACACAGCTACAACACAGCAGAGCCCGTAGGATTTGAACCCTCACCCTGGACACGGTCTCCACAGTACTGCCTTGTCTTGCTCACATGTTATTACTTGGGCTGTCTTTCTGAGTTGGGGTTAAGGGAAGAGGCCTCTTAGGCATGTGTGTCAGCAGAAGCCTCTGTCTACCCCTAGGTTGCTTTTGGGTTCCTGGTTCAGCTCTTGGCTCTTTGGACATAACTGCCTCTCTAATGGGGCTGTTGCCTTTTGAACAGAAACTCATGGGTAGAAGATTTTTTTCAAGTTTCTCTTTAAAGTACTTCAAGAGGTGAACTTGAGATTCCAGTTCCATCCCCAGTCATTCCTTTTCTGTCCCAATAAAGGCCAATCACAGTGAAACAGTATCAGCTCCAAGCTGAAGGAAACTATTTGAACAGAGATTAGATTTGAGTTGTAGTCGGGAGCCAAACAAGAGATGAAAAAATCAGAACTAAGATGATGGATCCAGAACTATGGGAACAGGTGACACAAAGAAAGACACACACAGTCTACAGTGAGTGGCACAAGGTATTAAGAGGGGGTGAGCAGCAAGCCACCATGCCAAAGGTAGGATCCAAAGCTGCCCACATGGCTTATCCACAAAGAAGCTTTCTATGGTGGCTGGCATACAGCAGGGGGACATAGCCTAAAGGTTGCTCACTTAGCATCCAACCCCCTAGAGAGACAGTACTGGTAACACATCCTGGATTTTCCTTGTGATTCAAATGGAACACCTCTGTCCCTGACTCTTGGCACTGAAGGCTTGAATCTATCACCATGACCACCACACCCTGTGAGCATCCAGATTCTTCCTCCAAGATCTATGAATTCATACGGCCTATATTTGAATCATCTTCTCTAGTGCCCAAGCTTCTTTCCAGTGAGTTAGGTATGACATTCACTATGTTGACTCACATATAAAACCCAACAATCACTTTGGGCCTCTGTTCTCTACCCTCTTTATTTCCAAAGTGAATTTCCAAGATTTTAGTTACAAGAATTGTGTTCATCGTATTTGCATTGCTATAAAAATGTCTGAGAGAAATTAGCTTAAAAGAAGTAGGATTTGTTTTGGCCCATTGACTAGGAATTAAAATTCCTAGTCAGTTGCTTGTTCCTGGGTTTCTGGTGGCTGCGGGAAGGGAGTTCCTCATGGTCGAAGTGCAAAGTACAAGAAAGCTGCTTATGTGATATGACGGAAGCAATGAAGCAAGGTCGAGGATCTGGGACAAGACACACCGTCCAAAGCATGCCCTTAGCGACCTTCTTAGTCTCCATGGGAACCAGGTTTTAGCTTCTACCACCTCCCAATAGTCCCATTTAATCATGACTCCTTCAGCAGACCACTGATGAGGGTAGAGACACAACTGTTATGAGTAGTTATTTTAAGAAATTCTAACCTAGGCTTTCATGTCTTGCAGTAATAGGAGAAAAAAATGAATCTTAATTAAAAGTCCCAACTGACCCTAGATCTAGGTTCCATCTCTCCACAGTCAGTCCAATCATCCTAACGCCTTGGCTCAAGCACCCAGCACAGCCTTCAACATATGGCCTATCAGGGAACACTGCAGATTCAAACCAGGACAAGAAGAACTGAAAGAGAGGTGTCATCTCTACAGTGTAAAGTTGTTGTGTATATAACAATGTTTTCTATGTACAGATGCTTGACTTTGGGCTTTTTCAAGGGGCGAAATCTTCTACAGCATGTTACTAAGGATATCTCTTTGTCATCCTAAGGACTGGCATCTAAGAGACTTACCTGCTCACTTGTTAAGGAAATCTAGGATTTGTCATTTATCATTTGTGAAACGTAATGCCATCTTTGATAATTATTTTAAGAAATCCTACCTATGCTTTGTTATCTCAAGATTCCTTGGGGTGATAGGAGAAAAGTGAATCTTAGATAAAAAATTCAACTAACTCCTAACCCTATCACTGTTACAGCTGTGCCTCAAGCACCCATCACAGCTGGACACTGTGCAGTAAGTTGGCTCCTGATTCTCTACTGAGGTCCCTTCTAAGGCAGAGTACATCTCTTATTGGCGACCACTACCCTTGGTGTCAGTACAAAGCAAGGGTGTGCTCAGCACATACTCACCAAAGAGTAAAGGATTGTAAGCTGGTACAACTACTCTGGAAATCAGTCTGGCCGTTCCTCAGAAAATTGGACATAGTATTACCTGAGGGCCCAGCTATACTACTCCTGGGCATATACCCAAAAGATGCTCCAACATATAACAAGGACACATATTCCACTATGTTCATAGCAGCCTTATTTATAATAGTCAGAAGCTGGAAAGAATCCAGTTGCTCTTCAACAGAGGAATGGATACAGAAAATGTGGTACATTTACACAATGGAGTACTACTCAGCTATCAAAAACCATGACTTCATGAAATCCTTATGCAAATGGATGGAACTAGAAAATATCATCCTGAATGAGGTAACCCAATTACAAAAGAACACACATGGTATGCACTCACTGATAAATGGATATTAGCCCAAAATCTTGGAATGTCCAAGATACAATTCACAGACCACATGAAGCTCAAGAAGAAGGAAGACCAAAGTGTGGATGCTTCAGTCCTTCTTAGAAGGGGTAACAAAATACTCATGGGAGCAAACACAGAGACAAAGCATGGAGCAGAGACTGAAGGAAAGACCATCCAGAGACTGCCCCACCTGGGGTTCCACCCCATATACAGTCACCAAACACAGACACTATTGTGGCTGCCAAAAAGTGCTTGCTGACAGGAGCCTGATATAGCTGTCTCCTGAAAGGCTCAGCCAGAACCTGACAAATACAGAGGCAGATGCTCACAGTCAACCATTGGACTGAGCACACGGTCCCCAATGGAGGAGTTAGAGAAAGGACACAAGGAGCTGAAGGGGTTGCAACCCCATAGGAAGAACAACAATATCAACCAACCAGAGCTCCCAGGGTCTAAACCACCAACCAAGGAGTATACATGGAGGGACCCATGGCTCCAGCAGAGGATGGCCTTGTCAGGCATCAATGGGAAAAGAGGCCCTTGGTCTCGTGAAGGCTTGATGCCCCAGTGTAGGGGAATGCAAGGGCAGGGAGTGGGTGGGTGGGTGGGGGCATACCCTCATAGAGGCAGGAGGGGAGGGGGGATGGAATAGGGGGTTTTTAGGGAAGGAAATCGGGAAAGGGGATAACATTTGAAATGTAAATAAATAAAATATCCAATAAAAAAAGAGAATGAAATGGCCAATGAATTTGAATGTATCCAGGTTTCCTGCCTTGTTCATCTTTGAAAATGAGTCCATCTCCTCCAGAGAAGAGCCTCAGAGATTAGACACTGCATGGGTGTCCTAGGAGATGTCACTAACAACTGTGACAGAGAGCATGGAGGACAGGTCCCTTCATGACTTGAAATAAAGGATCTCTGAAGCCTCTTCTAACTCCTTGGGACACTGAAAATCAGTCACTAGAACAGGACCAGGAGTCCAGACAAGATGCTGCCCCAGGAGTCAAGACCGGATGCTGCACCTGAAAGTGTGTGCTTGAAAGCAATGCAGAATTATTAGAGGAATGGTCTTTCCCATCGAAAATACAAGCTTCGATCTGATAGGATGACTCAGTGGGTAAAGGTATTTGCTGTAAACTGAGTCTGGCTACCTGAGTTTGATCCCAGGAACCAACCAAAGGTGGAAAAAGCGACGTGACTCTTCAAAATTGCCCTCTAGCATACATACATCTGCACACACACACTTATTTAATAATGAAAAATAAAGTTTTTTGAAAAAAAATCAAACAGTTGAATTTTTGCAGCTCAATTTTCTAAACCTAGAGCTAAACAGAAATAAGAACAAAACATTTAAAGGTTTTGACAAAAATCCCAAACTTAAACTTCCTAATTCATTTAAAAAATTATTACTACATTTTGGAGAGCCTTAAATAGAAGATCTATTTTTCAACTGTTTTGTCTCAAAGCAAGAGGCCATTAATTGCTGGAAGCACTTGGTTCTTATGCTCTGAGTTGAAAAGTGTTCTAAGACCTCTAAGAACTAAGGGTTCTAAGGGTCTACTCCCACCTGGTGAAATCAGGAACAAGTGACAATTTGTTAGAATAGAAAAACAGGAAAATAATTCATATATCTTATTTAAAACTATGTTTTATACAAACAAACAAAACAAAACAAAAAAACGTCTGTGGAAGAAGACAACATTGTGCACAGGGAAGAACTGAAGTCTCGGGGTTCAGTGAGAGTCAGTCCATACCTTCTCCATGACGGAGATCTGGGAACCCTGCTGAACAACAGGTCACATTCATGAAGACCAGCCCCATTTTCCTGGCTTCAGGGGCTGTAATCATTTGAACAGTTTTTAGTTGAAACGTCTGCCTTTGCTCACTGCAGTTTATTAGGAACAGAGCCTGATGCTCCCAGGACAGGATCTCCTCACCGGACAGGATCTGTGTAAAACAGAATGCCATTACCTCAGGCCTTCACTTCCCACCTTTTCCCTGTCTTTCCCACATGACGCGAGCTGTTGGAGCTGCCAGCTTTCAATGAGAAATTCTCCCCTTTGCAGAGAACTTATCACCTGGTTTCCTTCCTCTTCCCTCCTATTCCCTTTTGTTCCTCCTCCCTCATATTAATTTCCCCTTCCTCCAAAAAGGAAGTGCTTTTGCCAAGGATTCACAATCCCTAATGTGTTCCTTCAAAACAGGAAAATGGAGACAGCAAAGAGATGGTGAGCTCTCTCTTCTGAGCCACAGTCATCCAGATGGTTCTACAATGTTGAGGCTTTCCTGGTGCCTTCTTGCTCTTAGATGGAGCTGCGCTGTATGTAAATCCCTTGCTTATGCTTAACCAATGACGTGGATGCCTTCTTGCTCCCAGTGGAATTGGGATATAGAGAACGGGTACTTAAGTGTGCCAAAATCCTGAAGCAATGACACTAATCACTTAATTCTGAACCCATTTAGTTGTCCCAATTTCTCATTTAGCTCAAAGTTAATTTATCTGTTAAAATGATGTAAGTGGTGAATCAGAGACAGGAGCTGCCAGAGTAGAGAAGGTGGTAATGTTCCTTTTCACAAGCTCCGAGCTAAGCAGACACAAACATGTTAACCCAAGTATGGGTCATGGGTCAGAACTGAGACTCAACAAGCAAAGTGCTCATCTAACATATGTGAATCTCTGTGCTTCATCCGGCAGCACTGTATAAAACAGGGTATGGTGGCATAGACCTGCAATCCCAGTACTTGGGAGATAAAGACTGGAGGATCAGAGGTTCAAGGTCACCCTTAGCTACACTTGGAGTTCTGAGCCAGCTTGGGCTACATCACAAGACCCTGTCTCAAAAAGTAATACTCATAAAATAAAAATAAAACACTAGTCTGCTGGTGTCTAGCTGTCTGTGTCATTCTGGGGTGGTAGTGAGTCTTAATGGCCTTCGCTCTTCTTTAGCCAGGTCAGTTTTAATGGAGCAGCAGGGTGAGAAAGGTTGTCTGTCTGAGAATCTGCCCAAGGTGCCAATGCATCAAGAAGTCAGTCATTCTCGGAAGTTCTTTCAAGCTTTATGTGACTCCCAGAAGGGCTTCAATGTATCACCGTGTAGGATGCTGCAAATGATATTTGTAACACATTGGCTAGCTTCCCCAGGAGGGAATGCTGGCGAGGGATGCCCAATGGAACAGAACTTGAACTTGTTTTAACTAGAACAAGCTGCCAATAGTCTTGGTGTTTGGATATTTGCAGAAAGTCCCCACAAGACAGATGATCCTGGTGTTTCTCTGCAACAAAGACTTGGCTGCTCTCAGGGGAGAAAGGTGCATCACTCCGTCCAGGATCAGAACAGGGATGGGGGTTAGGTTTTGTTTGTTTGTTGTTTGTTTGGTGGAAATCACCAGAATTAAGGTTTCTCTGAGACAGCAAGACAGTTCTGACAGGGGCAGCCTAGAACATCAAAGGTCCAAACAGGCACCTATCCAGGTAGGAAGGAGGAATCCAGATAAATAGACAGGATGTCAGGTTCGTAGGAAGATCAGGTTTGGCGTCTAGTCTGGCTTAGACTCTGACTGGTTCATCCCAGTAAGATTTTATTCAGTAACGTTCCTACGTTTGCCTTTTGCCATCTGGTTACCTCTGAGATTCCATCTCACACCAGTCAGAATGGCTAAGATCAAAAACACAGGAGACAGCAGTTGTTGGCGAGGATGTGGAGAAAGAGGAACACTCCTCCACTGCTGGTGGGATTGCAAGCTGGTACAACCACTCTGGAAAGCAGTCTGGCGGTTCCTCAGAAAACTGGGCATGACACTTCCGGAGGATCCAGCTATACCACTCCTGGGCATATACCCAGAGGCTTTACCTGCAAGCAATAAGGACACATGCTCCACTATGTTCATAGCAGCCTTATTTATAATAGCCAGAAGCTGGAAAGAACCCAGATGTCCCTCAACGGAGGAATGGATTCAGAAGATGTGGTATATCTACACAATGGAATACTACTCTGCAATTAAAAACAATGAATTCATGAAATTCCTAGGCAAATGGTCAGAACTTGAAAATATCATCCTTAGTGAGGTAACCCAGTCACAAAAGAACACACATGGTATGCAGTCACTGATAAGGGGATATTAACCCAGAATCTCAGAATACCCTAGACACAATACGCATATCAACAGATTTCCAAGAAGATGGAAGGAGAGACTCCTGGTCCTGGAAAGACTGGATGTAGGGGAATGCCAGGACAGAGAAGCGAGAGGGGGTTGAATGGAGAAAAGAGGGAGGGAAGGGGGCTTATGGGACTTTCGGGGAGGGAGGAAACGGGAAAGGGGAAATCATTTGGAATGTAAATTAAAAAAACTTAGAAAATAAAAAAAAAGATTTTATTCAGGCATTGGGAATCCATTTTATGACCCATTGGTGCCTTCTGAAGGCTAATTATAGGAATTATACCTTATACCTTCCTATATTCATCCATTGATCTGATAATGGTCATGGTCAACAATTTTGACTACCCATATAACAGTAAACTCAGAAGGGTTTTTTGTTGTTGTTGTCATTTTGTTTTTTTTTGTTTTGTTTTTGTTTTTTTGTTTTGTTTTGTTTTGTTTGCTTGCTTGCAACACAGGGAAGGTAGACTCTGTCTTTCGGTCTTAGAACTAGACATATGAGAAGATCACATTCAGGGCTGTCTGAATATCTGATCACCAGAAGATAGGCATGGGAAAACTGGTGACTTAGCAGGGTGACTCTTTGGACAGAACCATTCTTAAAGAGGGCAGAGTCCAACACACAAGGTCCGTACAGCTGAAACATCCCAGTTAACACAGATGCAAAGGGACTTCAGGAACAAAAAATAACTGAGATAGCACTAAGAATGAAACTCAGTGGTAGATCTACCTCCTGTTTAAGGTACTGGTTCACTTCCCAAAATCACAAATGCCACCAGGGAGGACGAGGAGGAGGAGGAGGAGGAGGAGGAGGAGGAGGAGGAAGTTATACGATGGCAGTACTATCAAACAGCACAGAAAGGACAGGATCACAATGGTGCACCTTGGTCCAATATAGTACTCAATTGACAAGATGAAGATTGAAAAGGCCACATCCAGTGTCAGCATCAGTGAGCACAAATAATTTCCCAGGATGTCTTAGCAACGGCCATTATACAACTTGCAGAGATTATGGTAGTATAGTAGTCACTTACAGTGCTGGGAGAGACAATGCTGGAGGCCAAGCCCTGACATCTAGCCAGTAAGAAATGGCAGAATCTTGTTAGGTATGACTGTATTTGTAAGGTTTCCCAGTGGCACTTGGGGATACAGTTCTGGACTCTGAATGCTTAGTGAAGCATCATCCCATGGCATCCTTAACTGGCACTCTCTGGGGAAAGGTGAGTCACACATTCAGGTTCAACTATGGGGAAAGACTCAAAGGTCACTGCTGGGCTGCTATTCAGCTATCAAGAAGCTGTTAGACAAAGATGCTCTCCCATTGCTGGGCATGCTGGATGCTGGGCATGCTGGGGTCTGGACTGCTATCTTGCTTGACCACTTTTTTTCCCCAGCGATCCTTTTGGTTCCCAGGACCTGCCCCACATCCCTCCCATGGTTAGATTTTGTTTTATGACTCCAGTTCCATTTAGTTTTTAGAAACTGAGCTCTTACTTTCTTTATGACTTGCCATTTTCTCACAATTATAAAGACTGGACTCAAATATCTTGATTCTCATTCCC
This sequence comes from Tokudaia tokunoshimensis, assembly GCA_036184795.1. Classification (NCBI taxonomy): domain Eukaryota; kingdom Metazoa; phylum Chordata; class Mammalia; order Rodentia; family Muridae; genus Tokudaia; species Tokudaia tokunoshimensis. The sequence continues at coordinate 99,992,103 of BTHU01000004.1, read as the reverse complement.
TTCTCTAAGGATGGCTTTAACTGTCAAGATTTGAACTCAATTGATACAAAATTTGATATTATGTTATTTAAAGAGTCAGTGAGTACGTCAGTGTGAGGTGACTCAAAAGTTATCAGGGCTGGAGTGTAAAGATCAGTTGAAACCTGCGTGCCTCATTCCACAGTTTTGAGATATGAGCAGAAAGGACCCCTTCAGAGGCAGCTGGAATTCACAGAAGCTGTCCTAATTATTTAGATATCCTAAGGTCCCAAAAATATAAATCTTAATTTAGAGTTGTGGGAAGTCCTAATCCTTCTGCCTGTCCTCTAGCTCACTCATTAATAACATCGCTGGCAGTTCACCCAGCAGCTTCTATCTACAAGGGCAGATGTCATGCAATGTGGTCACAGCTGACCTCGTGTAGCCTGGGAGTATCTATCTCTGGGCTCTGAGGTGCCCCTGTATTTTTGAATGCCCCGAGTTAGGCTAGTACTTGGTGGCCAACTGGAGAGATCTTACCCCTTACTCCAGGTTTCCCTTGCAGGGAGCAGAGTTAAGAAGTGTGTCAGAAAAACATGGATAAACAGGTTGTAAATCACTGCTGAAAATTTCCCTTTCACATTTCAACAAGAAGCCACCTGCATACACAGAATGTCCTCACTGTCATCTGAGAGCAGAAAGCGAAGGCATGTGGGCACTAGGGATTTCCTCTTGTCTGGTTCCAGATTCACAGGACTCTGTAAATAAACTGTCTTCTGGTTGGTCATGAAATCTCAGCCTAGAAACAGTGATGTTTGTTTTCTAAAGAACGACTTTCCCCTGGAGATGTTGGTACCTTCACCACTGAATTCCGGAGGGTTACAGGGCAAGGAGAGGGGAAATGAACACTGCGCATGGAAAATGTGAAAGAGAAGATTGATCCTGGGCAGTTGCTGAGTTTACACTGTCCTGGATAGGTACAAACGCAGTGAGACTGACTCCGTTTTCATTTCTACTACTTCCCTCTCTTGCAAACTACAACCAGAGACATATTTTTTTTTTTGCACAACGAAATTAACTAACATTTACATATGCTCAGATGTCCAACATCTATGCTTTGTCTATTGACTCGTTTTAAAAGAATAAAAGTCAACATACCAAGCCAGGCATGTCTTTGCACACTATAATCCCCAAGCTTGGGAGTTAGAAAGAAAAAGATCAGGAGTTCAAGGTTATTCTTAGTTATATAGTGAGCTCTAGAGCAACCTGTTTTGGGTCTGGAGACCCTGCTTTTAAAAGCATAAACAAAAGGTAAACAAAAAATCCTAAACAAACAGAGTCAACATTCAGTCTTTATATTGCTTTATCTGAGTGCACAGCGCTCACTTCTAAACCTGGTAGCATGCTAACTTGCGTTTTCTTCTCAAAAGTTCTCTTGTATGCATTGAGAATCAACAAGATTCCCTTTTCTTGTACATTATCAATTGCTTAAAAAATCATACCTCAAAGGACTTAACTCCTCTTTACTTGTCTGGAGTTCAGGGCTTTGCTCTCATTTCTGCAAGATTACTGTGTAGTGCCTACCAATGTGCTTGAGTACAGTGAGAAAGAATAGGTAGTATGAAGCAGATACACTATGCACATTGAGGTAGGTAGCAATGGGTAAGAGATGCCTAGGACTCACTGTGAGCTGGTGTCTTAAGACTCAGAACGCGACCCAGGGCAGATGTAACACTTGTGCTGCAACTGAAGAGTCCCAGTAAAGCCCACAATGAAAGTACCTGGAGCCAGAATGACCGTACCCAAGCAGTCACTGGGAAGGGACAGTCAGTGGAATACAACTTGAACACGTTTTAGAGAGAAAAAGCTGCCGATGGCTTTTTGTGTCTGGATATTTGCAAAAGGTCACCATGGGCAGACTGTCCTGGTGTTTCCTCTATAACAAAGACTTGGCTGCTCTCTGGGGAGAAAGATGTGCCGGTTGGTCCAGGTTCAGAAAATGAAGGTTTTAGTGTCAATCACCAGAATTAAGGCTACTGTGGGACAGTCTCACGACATCCAAAGCTGGAGAGGACAGAAAGAGTCTGTGCTGCTCCAGCCAGTCCCCTTTGCCTCAGGAAGCTGCATCCCTGATAGCATCTTCAGTTACTCTTAAACCGAGCAAAAGAGTGACATAGCTCTGTAGTGGGCCAGGGAGTCCCTGCTAGTCAGGATGCAGAGGTGGGAGCCCAAGCCTGGAGAACAAATGAGACTGTAAAATAAAAGTATGGGGTTGGTGGGGGAGTGGAACCATCCAGGGTGGACCTCAACCCATCATTCACTCTGCATGGAGTTCCCTTGTCTTTACTTGTTTCTATTCTTTATTTTGTCTTCTTGTTTTTCAAGCCAAAGTTTCTTTGTGCAGCCCTGGCTGTCCTGGAACTCACTCTGTAGACCAGGCTGGCCTTGAACTCAGAGATCCACAAGCCTCCGGAGTGTTGGCATTAAAGGCATGGGCCCCCACCACCTGGGTGCCTTTACTTGTTTCTTAAGGAAAGAAGGATGTTACTTTTCTCAAGCTTCCTCCCTCCAGTCATAGTGTGGGAAGCAAAGCTCTCTCCCCAAGCTCCATGTTCCCGTCTCATAATTGGCTTCTGAGACTCCCCGGCTCTGTTCTTGGTTTCTGCCCCTGAGATCTGAGCTCATGGCTCTCCTCCCTTGTTTTCTTTCTCATTTTCTTCCTGAAGTACATTTTTCAGTAGCTTGAGGCAAGAACAGCCTTACTTTTCTAGAAAAGTAAGACACTTCCTGGCTAGTTTAACTTGTTTAAGAGTCAACATCCATAGCCTCACACTCCACTGCTAAACAGGTTACATCCGTAGATGGATGAGGATGTGTTCCAAAACATTTTTCTTTCCTCAGAGTTTTCTAAGAAAATGTAAAAATGAACAGTTTCAAAGCTTGATGTTGACCTGCCAACCCTGGAAACATTGCTCTCTTGAATCTAGTCAGTCCGAGATACCCTTAGTGGTACTGTTCTAAGACTGGCTCCCTTGACTGGGAAGGCAGAAGGGCTTCCCAACACAGGGATTTCAAGGCCTGGGAACTGAGCACTTTTGTTGGAATGAAAGTGAATGGAAAAGAAAATCAGAGCCAATGGAAGTGGGCAGACCAGCCAGAGCCTGTGGGAGTGGGCAGTCCATTGAAAGTCAATAGGAGTGGGCAGACCAGCCAGAGCCCATGGGAGTGGGCAGTCCATTGAAAGACAATAGGAGTGGGCAGACCAGCCAGAGCCCGTGGGAGTGGGAAGTCCATTGAAAGCCAATAGGAGTGGGCAGACCAGGCAGAGCCAATGGGAGGTGAGAGAAACCTGAAATATGAAGGGAAAGGGAATACTCAGGGGGGACAAAAGGCCTCCAATGCCTTCCTTATTGTTGATGATTGTGTTGCTACATCTATTTCTTCTTTTGGCAACCTAGAAGACCTCAAATAACATTCTTAGCGACTGGAGAGGTTGCCCATGGGTTAAGAACACTTACTGTTTCTGCAGAGGGCCCAAGTTCAGGTCCCAGCACCCACAGTGAATGGCTCACAATGGCCTGTAACTCCAGTTCCAGAGGGATCTGATACCTCTGCAGGCACCTGCACTTATGCACATAACTGCAAGCAGAAATATACACATGGGCATATATTAAAATAAGTCTTTGAAAAGATGTATTTATGTGACTTCAAAATTACAGAAAGATTGAGGAAAAAGGTGAAAGGTTCAAGACCGATATGAATCAATTGGGCTGTGTGTGTGTGTATATGTGTATTTCATAGGAGAATAAAATGACAGAGGAAGGGTGTTCTAGAAGCAGATTTGGGGAGTTAACATCTGACTATTGCCTATGTAGCCAGGAATCACAAGCAGCCGGGCTTGAAACCCTGAATGACAGATGTGAAGGTTGCTACAGCCTTCTGCCTTAGCTACAGGATACATAATGCCCTGCTTCACTCAGACACTGAGGAGGCTGATGACATCCCAGCCTCCATTCTTCCTAAAATGCTTCTTACTGGTATTTGATCACAATAAAAACACCAGTAACTCATGCAAGGACTCTCTGCTCTTTATCCTTCCGAACTGCAGTCATGCGTAAAGAAAGACTGAACTTGTATTTCCAATTCCCACATGATAATGACTGAAGTCCACTTAAAGTGGACAAGTGTGGGGAAAAAAAAGGAAAGCACGGGCCTGGCGCGGGCGGACACAGGAGCACACGCCAGGCTGAGCCAGCGGCGTGTGGGCCTCACTCTCAGGCCAAGGTAGCGTGCATATGCAGAGGATGCAGGAGGACATGGAGGTTACGTGTGGGGTTTTTGGGGAAGCAGGCAAGATGCACGCGTGCCTCAGCCTAACGGGGAGCGGGTGGTCACACTGCCGGCCGGTCTCTGCGCATGGGCGTGCGCGGGCATTCAGAGAAATGTCACGCAGAAGGCACAGTCATTCTGATGTGGATTCCTCTGCCTGTTACCTGTGCTCACAGACTGTCTGCGTGGCTGAATCTCAGACGGCACATACCAGCTAGCTCCGTGTGCCGAATTTAATAAGAGGCGGCCCAATGCTTTGATGTTTTATTATTAAGAAAATAGAAGCCGGGCGGTGGTGGCGCACGCCTTTAATCCCAGCATTTGGGAGGCAGAGGCAGGAGGATTTCTGAGTTCGAGGCCAGCCTGGTCTACGGAGTGAGTTCCAGGACAGCCAGAGCTACACAGAGAAACCCTGTCTCGAAAAAACAAAAAACAAAACAAAAACAAAAAAAACAAAAACAAAGAAAATAGAAAGAGAAAAGATAGAAAGATAAAGAAAGAAGAGAAAATAGATAAGAAAAGCCATGACCACATGGAAAGGGGAGAAAATGGAGAGACAGAGAGATAGACAAAGAAGAGGGCCGGGGGAGAACAAGCAGGAGAGAGAGAGAGAGCACGCGCTGACGGGTGCTATTTATAGTAAGTTGGGCGGTCAGGTAACCAGTCGGCGGGGAGAGTGTGGCTGCAGGCAGGTGACTGCCTAGGTGGAGTCAGGCTAGAACCTGGGGTGTGGCCACAAGTCTCATTAAGGTCCCACAGACAAGATGGGAGGAAGAGCCTGTGAAGAGAGCACCAAGACAAGTGCCAAACTCTTGACAAGAGAATGACCAACGTCCTTTGAAATTGAATTTCAGCAGGGGATATTGAATCCATGTAGAAGGACAGACCTTGAAGAACACGGGGTGGTCCAGGAAGGGAGGGGACTCAGGAAACAGAGGAGCATGGAGGATGGAAAGCAGCAACTGGGGAAGAGTGGGTGAGAGCCAGCCAGAGAATGCAGCCCAGAGCACCACAGGGTGGGAAAGAAAGTGGCTAAAAGGGCAGTCAGGGCAGATGAGGGCAGCCAGGGGAAGGTGAAGCAATCTTGGGGTGGAGCCCAGCAGCAAACAAAGGGGCTTAACCATCTGGGGAGAGGATGGGAGGAAGACAGAGTTGAGGAGGAAAGTGAGGATGGCCCTAGTCCAGAGAGTGCTTGCATGGGGAGTCTTGGGGCAGTGAGTCACTGTCCCACTTAGGAGGGCCCCTGGGCTGGACAACTATTTGAAGTCATCAGGAAGCTTGGCAAATTAGGTGGTCATTAAAAATCTTAAGGATAGAGCCAGCTGTGGTTGCCAAATTTATGTAGTTAATGTTGAAACAGTCCATATCAGCCCTATGGAATCTCGTCTTGTCATTGAGAGCTCAAATGGGATAAGTCACGGTTTATTCTTCTCATTTAAAATCCTGTGGTTTCCTTTTAGCGCTCAGCAGAGAGCGGCTTCCTCAGTTTCTCTCTGAGTACTTTGACTGAGACAAATATCATTACCGTGGAGAGTGACTAGTCCACATCTTTGAAGATGGGGGTCTCGCTTTGGAGGAGCTCTTTAGGTTGAAGCCCCTCCCTCTCGCTCAGCTTAATTACTAACTCTCAACACAGTGGTGAATCAAGGATAGGAGAAGAGAGTGAAGTGGGAATCACAGTAATGGCCCTTAAGTCTCTTCTAGAATCTTTGAAGGGGCTTTTTAGAATGCTGTGTTGAAAGAGATTCTAGGATTACAAGTCTAACCAAGAAAATGTTAAATGGCTTAATAGGAAGAGGGGAAATCCTTTGACTGTCCTGTCAAAATCTCTGCCTTTGATGGTGTATGTGTACTTATGATTAACTCCATTTTATGGATCAGGACTTGCATGATGCCCTGTTTTATTTGTATGTCATAGGCTCAAGGCAGATAAGAGACACTATAGATATGCTAGGATTCCACCTTTCCTGCCAGGTCATCTCCAAGTGCCTCCATTTTTGTCTTGCCAAATGTTTTGATAAGTTTTGGAGATCATTTTTGGACCTGCCTAAGCTAAGTTACTGACCAAACACATTTATTTATTTATTTATTTATTTTATTTATTTATTCATTTATTGCCATCACTAGGCACCATTTCTCCAGGATCTTGACAACTTCTTTCTGACCTCATTGAAGCCTCTGTGAATTCTATGGCTACTGTCACGTGAATGACACAGGGGCTATGCTGAAACTTGCCTGCTCCTCTACGGCCCACACACGAGCTGCTCAAACCCCCTGTACTCATAAGTTAGAAAGTCACCATTTCCCAAGTGAGGCCAAGTATGTGAACTTCTCAACCATCCTCTGCCATTCAGAACATCAGTAGAGAAGGTGGCTACCTTTATGAGAAGGGGAGGGGAAGGAGGGTAGGATTGTGTGAGAGGGTAATCAGAAGGGGGGCAGTGGGCAGGATGTAAAGTAAATAAGTAAAAAAACTAAATTAAAAATTTAAAAGTTAGAAAAAAGTTTCTGATAGCACATAGATCATTGATAAACTGTAGTCATAGCAGTAAGGGATGCTGAAAAGAGCTGCTCATTTTTTTCTTCAGTGTTGTAACATTTGTGTGTGTCTCCAGAGCCAACTAGGTTTTCAGTGGTGATTGTAGTTCAATAAAAATTCACTTTTACAACTTTAGCATATTATTAAAGAATTTCAAAGTATACATAATAATTTAATACATATATAGCTATATAGCTAGCTTATTTTCATGTATATACCTTGTAAAGACAAGATACACACACACACACACAAATATCTTCAGCAAACCAAGAACAAATCAAGGCTGTAGACATTCGTAAGTCCCTTACACAGATGGATAGAGGAAGGTGTGTTGAGGAACCTAATTTGTTTGGCCAGAGGCTCACAGGATGTGGGTGAGAACTATGAAAGACAAATCGAGCAATGGAGTGGGAAGCCAGTGACATTCTAGGCCACCCTCAAACTCTGTTCTGAGGGAGATCCAGGAAGCTTGGGTTCAGGGGCAGGTCATGGAAGAGAAGTTGCAATTACTGAATGAACAGCTGCTGAAGTGATGCACATACCTTTTGGTTCCCTCCTTCCTTCTGCAGTCCTGTCTGATAATGGCTTCTAAGTCATGCTAAGAAGAACCTTTTGAGTTTGTAATGATTCCTTAGGGTTAATAGGAAAACCTCATGGACATTGTCCACCATGCCACATTAATCTGTTTTATATATCAGGCATCTGCATGGGATTTAATTCAAAGAAGAAAGCATTCTGTTACTTGGGGGAAATCTTTGGAAGTCATCCTACAAGACTGTTTAACCTCTGGCTGTATTTAGCTCTCTGAGACATTGGGATAATTTTTAGCCAAAGAATTTGCCACTAGCAAGGTAAACAGTGACATGGGATCTAGAAGCCAGGGTGATGATCATTCTTAAGACATGGGATTAGAAATCATGGGGATTTGGTCATCAGGTCACAGGAGGTGGCCCACCCAGGCTGTGACAGAGGAAAGCTGAACCAACCAGGCCTTCTGCATGGGATGTGTGCTGTGCAAATGGGAAGTGAGAATGAAGGCAGAGTTGGGTTCCAGAAGTTATCTTCACCTCTGCTAGAATTCTCTTTGCCACCTGGGTTTGCATCACTCCTGGAAGACCTGATGTACAATTGTCCATCACATTACACGGAATTTGAACTTGTCATCTCAGCAATTTATTAACTGTGCAAAGTCCACATTCAACCCTGGCTCTTATCCACATTCAATAAACCCCATCCACTCTACTGGTAAGCCTGTCTCACTTCAGGTCAGGTTCTGGGGCTGGATAATGACTTAGGAAAGAGTGAGCACAGGTTAAAATCTAGTACAGCCATGATGGCATTTACCTATGACCTACCATCCTTACCTTTACCATCATGAACTCAACTTCAAAAGTCAATGAGCAATTCTTTTGTTCTGCAAAGGGACAATCAGAACTGCTGTTGGAAATATCGTGGTATTTCAGAGCACGAAAACAAGATCAGCAGAATAAATGCTCTGCTTTCTGGACCTTCACAGAAACACCAACCCACGATGCTAGCCCAGAGCGGAGGAAAAGATGGCTGCGTGCTTAATCCTGGATCAATTGGCCTGGGGCTGAAAGCTGAGATGGAGGGCTAGGCTGCCAGGTCTTCTTCACAGTAATCCCCTGCACTCCAAACACTCCGTCTGGGTCATCCCTCCTGGTACTTACACCTCCCTGTGGCAGTGATGAACTCGCTGCTGCACCAGGCATTGTGGGGAGCTGGAAACTTGATAGCATCACATTATGCAGTTATGTGGGAACTCTGGTTTCTGGAACAGAGCGAGGTTCCCAAGCTCTGCTCTGGTACTGTTTGGGTGTGTCTTTCACAAAACACTCTTCATGGGAAAAACAGACTACAGTGCTAGCTAGCGTTGTTGGGACTTATTTCTCAATAGTGACATGAAACTGATCCGTTTTTTTCAAACAGTTAAAAAGATGACAAAACTTGCTGATAACAATAAACAACTCCTTTCTCTATCTGATATTTGTCCCCTGGCTGGTTTAAAAACTCTCCTCTTGGGTAACTGAAATTATGAATTTGAAAGTAGAACAATAACTCTCTACTCCTAATGGCTCAGCTGACAGAAGTTTATTTCTTAAGAAAATCATTGCAGTTACAAAGAAAGTAACTATTTAAGTAAATATTTAGGATTTATTAAAAATGAGCATAGTAAGTGATAAGATTTTATGCTTTTGATAAGAATCAAATTCTGGGCTCAGCAGATGGGAGCAGTTGCTGCTTTTCCAGAGGACCCAAGTTTGAATCCCAGCACCCATGTGGTAGTTCAAATTTGTCTGTAACTCCAGTTCCAGGGGATATGATATCTCTTCTGGGCTCCAGGCACATAGATACAGGCAAAACACTCATACACATAAAAAGAAAATAAGTAAAAAGAACTAAATTTTCAGGGCTGACAGTTAAGAGTGTGAACTAACCCAAGTTTGGTTCCCAGCACCCACACTGAATGACTTACAACCACCTGTATGTAACTCTAGTACCAGGGAATGAAACATCTCTGGACTTCTCAAGCAATTGAACTTATGTGGGCATACCCACAAGAGTCACAAATACACAAACATAACCAAAATAAAATAGATTTTTTTTTTTAAAGAAAAAGTTCTTGGTGGGCAGTGGGTTGCATGTCCCTGGTGAAAGCAATGAGGAACTCAGTGAGCATGGAGAGAGGAAGGAAAATGGAGACTACAGAGAGCCTGTCTTCATCATCTATTTGGAAACACAATGTCACTTTGAGCCTTGGGAGCTGTTCTCCCAGATTCTCAAAGTGAGCCTCATTAGAGAGCCCTAAATACGACTCCTAACGTTATGTTAGAGAAGTTGGAGAACATTAGTTTCCTCCTGAGCAAGATGGTGTGAGGGGCTGAAGAGAAGGAGAAAAGGAGCAGATCAGGATGCAGAGTGAAGGAATTGCTGGAAGAATGAGTAGAACTCAGAACAGCTTATCATGTTACTGCTCAGCCCCCACATGCAAGAACGAGAATTCTGGTATGATCTGGAAGACACACATCAAATCTAAGAAAAGACAGTTTCAGACAATGGTGCATGTGTCGACTGTCGAGTGTGTCCCAGGATGCATAAGTGCAAGCCAAGCATCCTCCTGACCAATAACTCCTGGAATACCCAGAACCATCACGATTGCACCTATGTGTGGCTATGTGTTGGTGACACGTTAGAAGCCAATGACTCACCAAACTCCATGGACAAATAAGCTGCCTTACTTTTAGGGTGTGCCATTGAGACATGTGACCACTTCCTCTTAAATGAACCAGAGGGAAAAAACTAGTGATAGCCTATCATGGGAGTTTCCAGAGGTAAGATTTTAAGGTCTTGGATGATGTCACTTTATAATTAGTTGCAAATGGCTTTCACATAAGGGAAATTTCCAACGGAAAGTGAAAAATTACTTAAGTGTCTAAATTTTTATTAAAAAATTTCTGAGAAAAAAAAGCCCCACTTTATATTGCAGAGTTGTAAGTCTGCTCCTGACATATTAGCTGTATTTTGTTTTAATTTTTGAAATTTTTTACTTAGATTCAGTATCTCCATATTTATATTTGCTGTCAAATCTAGAACAGTGCTATGTTTGAAGCTGAGAACCCTGCTAAACTTTCTTTTCAATTACACCTTAGCCAGAAAAGGCATACGCAAGAAGATGCAGAAAGCCCAAATTATGCTTTTTCTAGACAGTGTTCCACAGGACTGGCAAAGATGCTGACAAGTGATGGCCAGGGACTAGCTTTTTAAAACGCTAAATAAGGGGGTGTCATTGCCAGTCACTTAAGAAACAGCCATTAGGCCCATACAACCAGCTCTTAGGGAAGTACTAATGTCTATACCTAACAAAAACATACCTTTTCAAATAGATGCTGGTGCTCTGAAAGGAAATGTGTTGTCTGAATGGTCTCCTACACTATCAGAAATGATGCACAGGTGAGAACGAAGTGCCTTGAGAGGACCGGATCCCTCACATGGTTTCCTGTCTGAGAGTTTTAGCTACAAAGAGCTAAGAATTCTGTTCTATTGACTGCAATTATTGGGACTTTCCATACAGATGGATTTTTATTTTTTTTAACAAACAAATCCCAGCCAAAAACATGATGACACAATGGGACAGCAGCTGTAGGGTGGGACTTGTTTGTAGCCTCATCTGAGGTCAATGTTAAGCAAATGAGGTTAGGCGAGAAGGGGGCACCTCGGAAAAAGCCTTAGTGATATTTCCCAAAGGGAGGAATTGCCAAGAACAGGACAGCAGTGCTATTGTAACTAAATGTAGGGCCTTCATTAACAGTGATGACTTCCTGTCAAAATACTTAGGATCAAGGACCTTGCTACCCTTTAGGAAAACAATCAGTTACAGAGTCTGGGGCCGTCTGTAACTTCTTTTTACAGCTGGCCAAAAGGCTTAGGAGCCCAAAGCTTTTTTCTTAACCACTCTCCAAAAATGATGTTCTGAAAGATGTACCTATTCTGGAGCTGAGAAAATTCTGAAAGCAGAAAAAAAAGGGAGTGTGCAATGCATATGGCAAGCTCTGGTGGGCAGAGCCAGAGGCCTGTGTGTATCTGACTTCCCAGTGAAGTTTGCCTTTGGGTACACTTAGTTCTCAACAGAGGCGGCAACTCAGGTAGTCTTTTCTTTATTCACTCACACTTCAATCGGATGTTTTGCTACTTGCAGGAGAAGTGAAAGAAGACTAAGACACAGCCTCTGTCCTGTGGGGAAGTATTTTCCATAGCAGTTCTTCACTGTGGAGACAGAAACCATTGTGTCTAAGTTCTCTGCCACAGGAGTGGGAAAATAAAGCTTTTATATACAACATTTGGTTTTATTTGAATACCCAAGAAGAGGCCTACTTTGATTTAGCAGAATCAAAGAATGCAGGAAAGGAGGAAATAGGTTTTGGGGGTTTTTTTGTTTGTTTTTTTTTAGGAAGAAAAAAAAGTAGACCTGGTCATGTACTGCAAGGTCAATATATGTATATAGCTAGGAGACAGGGAGGAGCTGGCATGTTTAGGAACCAGAAGGCAATTTCTTTCTTCAAGATAACATAGATCAAATGGTAAATAATTCTATATCTGAATGTAAGAAAGTTAAGATTAATGCTGTATGCATTGTGCTTCTTTGAGGGGAATGATCCATATGTATCCTAACTTCTAAACTTAAAAAAATATATAGTTGTTATTCAAATTAAGCATAGAAATTAAGAGTGACCATTTATGAGTACTCTTTGAAAAGAATCGATTGACAATGACTATAAGGGCAAAGATGGCTGCGGAGCAGACATCAGACAACGGTTGATGATTGCATTTCAGAAGATAAAGAGACAAGAAAGAGGAGGGGGAGGAGGAAGAAGGGTGTGCTGGCTAGTCTTATGTCAGCTTGACACACAAGCTTAGAATTATCTGAAAGGAGGAAACCTCAGTTGAGAAGATGCCTTCATAAGATCCATCTTATAAAGAAATGAGGCATTTTCTTAATTAGTGATTGAAGGGGGGAGGGCCAAGCCGTTGTGGTGGATTCCATCCCAGGGCTGGTGGTCCTAGATTCTATAAGAAAGCATTCTGAGCCAGCCACTGGAAACAAGCCAGCAAACAGTACCCCGACCCCATGACCTCTGCATTAGCTCCTGCCTCCAGGTTCCTACCATGTTTGATTTCATTTGATGAACAGCAATATGGAAGTATAAGACAAATAAAGCCTTTCCTCCCCTACTTGCTTTTTGATCATGTTTCATCACAGCAATAAAATTCATAACTAAGACAAGTTGGTACCAGGAGTAGGGTATTGGAGAGACAGGCCTAACCTTGTTTTCAGAAGGACTGTGGAAAGACTTGGAGCTTCAGTCTAGAAGAGTTATCGAGCGTCAAGACCTCAGAGGACTGTTCTGTGGGAGCTTGGGATATAGGAATTCTGAGAGCAGTGCAGAAGACAGAGGCCTGACCTGTGATGTTTCAGAGGAAAGATCAGAGATTCTATTAGGGCTGTTTGCTATTAAGATTCTGTTTGCTGGAGCTGAAGAATCATCTGTAATAAACAAGATACAGAACTACTAAAGCAAACACTTTTCCTTTGCTGGGATACTTAATGCTGGCCAGCTAGATAGAACTGAAAATTTAGCAATAATTAAGAAGAGACCAGCATTGTTGAGGTGAAATCTTCTGGGAAGTGTTTTTCTGAGAGTCAGTACATAGAAGCTGTGATCCAGGGGAGACCAAGACTGTACCTCACACTGGAAGCTGAACTTGATAGTGTAAAAGTCACCCAGATGGTACTGGTTTTGAAGGAATGAAGAAGTCATGGAGAACAGCTGTGACTTGGCACTGAGAGAGGTTAGGAGAGGCCATTGGAGAAGGCATAGCCTCAGTGGCAGTTGATGGCCTAGGGATGACAGGGTCATGCAAAGAAGGTGAAGCTTGACCCAATGTAGAGAGCCTATGAGAGACTAATGGTGAAAGTGCAGCCGAGTTGCCTGAGAGAGGTTAGGAGAGGCCATTGGAGAAGGCATAGCCTCAGTGGCAGTTGATGGCCTAGGGATGACAGGGTCATGCAAAGAAGGTGAAGCTTGACCCAATGTAGAGAGCCTATGAGAGACTAATGGTGAAAGTGCAGCCAAGTTGCACTGGAAGACTCCAGAATTTTAAAGATGCCAGTACCATGGAATGACCACCAAGAACAGCAGCAGCAATAGTATGAAGCCATCCAGAGCCTAGAAGACAAGTTATGTGTGCTACAGAGGGTAGAGCTGAAGAAGTGACTCAAGCTATTTGGAGGGACATAGAAGACCACGTGTGAATCCCAGAAAACTGGACATTGAGTTATTTACACTGTTGGAGTTTGGTTTTGTTTCTAACTGTACCCTGTTTCTTCCCTCTTGAAGAAAGTATTTAATTTAATTTTGATTTTGATAGGAGTTGTCTAGAGTTTTATTGCTGTGAAGACACAACAGCAACTCTTACAAGGAAAACCTTTAATTTGGGTCTGGCTTATGCTTTCAGAGGTTTAGTCTATTATCAACATAATGGGAAACATGGCAGTGTCCAGGCAAATATGGTGCTGGTGGAGAAGTTGAGAGTTCTACATCTTGATCTGCAGGCAGCCAGGAGAAGACTAACTTCCAGGAAGCTAGGAGGAGGGTATCAAAGCCCACCCTCAGTGGCACACTTCCTCCAGCATGGTCACACCTACTCCAACAAGGCCACACCTCCTAATAGTGCCACTCCCTTTGGCTAAGCATTCAAACACATGAATCTATGGTGCAGTACCTATTCAAACCCCCCACAGAGCCCACAAAGAAAGATTTTGAACTTTTGAGAGAGATTTTGGATTTTTAGAGAGATTGGATATTTTAAAGAGACTAGAATTCTAATGTGTTTAGATTTGTAAAGACTGTGGGACTTTTAAAGTTATTTGTTTTTAATGTGAGATCTTGGAGATGAATAAGAAAGGAAGGGTTGTGATTTAATAGTGTGACGTGTTTGTAGGTCAAGTTGATAAAGTGTTAGTTGTGTTGGGTAGTCTTGTGTAGACTTGACACACAAACTATAGAGTTATCTGAAAGAAAGAAACCACAATTGAGCAAATGCCTCTATAGGACACAGCTGTGAGGCATTTTCTTAATTAGTGATTGATGGGGGAGGAGGGAACTAACCCATTGTGGTTGGTTCCATCACTGGGCTGGTGGTCCTAGGTTCTATAAGAAAGCATTTGGAGACAACCATTGGAAACAAGTCAGAAAGCAGCACTCTCCATGACATCTGTGTCAGCTCCTGCCTTCAGGTTTCTGCCCTGTTTGACTTCTTTGATGATGAACAGCAATATGGAAGTATAAGATAAATAAAGCCTTTCCTCCCCAACTTGCTTTTTGGTCATGGTGTTTCATCAAAACAATAGTAACCCTAAGATAGAGGAAAGGAGGAAGAAAAACCATAGCTAGTAATTGAGCAGAGTATGGAAATTATGGCAATTTGAAAGTCTAATACAACTAAGCAATAGCATATTAACTCTAAGGGACTTGGACAGGTCAAGAATGATGCTCACTCCTCTCACTGCTCTTAAGGATGGAGGGAATGAAGAGTAGGGGCACTCAAGTCTACATGAGTTAAATGATGCAGCCCTCCTTCTTGTCCAGAGGAATATCCCTCACTGTCCTGGTAGTAGGTGGCCATTTGCTCTCTGGAGATGCTGGGCCAGCAGTGTTCCCCTCTCAGTGATACCAGAGAGCAGAGTGAGGGGCTGCATAGAAATGGGGAGGGAAGTGAAGGACCCATCCTATCCTACAGAGGAGACTTCCAAACCTCCTTGTCTTAGCTAGGGTTCCCATTGCTGTGAAGAGACACCATGACCAAAGCAGCAAATATTTAACTGAGGCTGGCTTACCATCATGGCAGGAAGCATGGCAACGTCCAGGCAGACACAGTACTAGAGCAGAAGTTGAGAGTGTTCTATCTTCATCTGCAGGCAGCCAGGAGAAGACTGACTTCCAGGAAGCTAGGAGGAGGGTTTCAAAGCCCAATCTCACAGTGACACACTTCCTCCAACAAGGTCACATCTCCTAATAGTGCCACTCCCTGAGCCAAGAATATTCAAAGCACTACACTCTCCTTATCTCTATGAACACCAAACCCAGGCTTACCCACCTGTGGGGAGCCTGACCAGTGTGAACAGATGTAACCATCTGGACCTGACACAGGAGTCCCCCTCATCTTTCTACAGGGAAGTCATCCATCTGTATGTTCTACCCACAAATACAGGACTTCACTCATCTTTCAAATATCCTCAGTACAGGAATAAAAGACAGGCAAGCAAAGATTTCAGGTGTATGAGGAAATACTTTAATTAAAAAAGAGAGAGAGAGATTTGTTTTTAAATGAACAATTTAAAATGAACACCAAACATTAAAAAAAGGAGAGATGATACAAGAGAGGAAAACTTGAAAGTCATTAATTACTCAAAATTGAGTTTATTCATAAAATAGCAATGTGCTTTATGATAATAACATACAAAAGATAAATCTCTTAAATATGAAAATAAAAATATTTTAAATCAACTAAATGATTGGAAAGCAAGACAGAATAGTATCTAGAGTGTAGCACAGAAAAGCAATGATCAAAAAAGTTAAATACTAAACTGTGAAATGTCAGAAAACTAAGTAAGGATATAAAGAAAAAATGCTAAAAACAATTTTTTTTCAAGGAGAAAAACTATTCCCACATAATGAATCACACTGGCACTGGATTTCTTAACAGTAGACAAGAAGCCAAAGATGAGGGAGAAAACAATCAAGATTCCAAGGAAAACAATTACTTCGCTGTAGCTTTAACACCAAACTCACGCAGTGTGACATCAGAAGCAAGGTTCTGTCAGATGTGTAAGTATGGTCAGCATGACTTACATGGGCCAACATCTGCTTCTCCTTTCTTTTAGTTCCTTAGAACACTTCACTTCCTTTCAATTTGGGCGAGCCCAAGTGTTCTGATCAAGGGATTGTGAGTAGACCTGACCTTTGACCTGGTCAAAGCACTGAAAGCCAGGGATATGAACTCCATGCTTTCTGATGAGGCTTGATGCTGAAATGAATGGAAGGCTTAAGACGGAAACAGTTTGAGCTGAGGGGTTGCTTGGTGGTAGAGAGTGTGCAGAACACACACACACACACACACACACACACACACACACACACACACACGCAGTTTGGATCACTAAGTCTCTACATGGAGGACAGCCACCTGGACAGTCTCCTCCCTTTCAAACACTCACGAGCCAGAGAGACATCACATATTTAAACCACTGAGACATGGGATGCATTCATTTTGGTAGCATGTCCCAGCAGAGCCTGAAATACCATCTGGAGAAAAGATTTCTAACTACACTATTTCTCAGAAAGCTCATGGCCACTATGTTATTTAGCAGTTCCACTCCTAGGTGATAGCTCCTAAAACGGAAAAGACTCTGCAACAGTCATGCAGAAAGAACCCAAATAGCTTGTATTCATAATACAACTAGAACAACAACAAAAAAAAAAAACAATAACAAAAACAAATGGAAGAGCTAACTACTGAAGCAGGTCCCAACACAGAGGGTTCAGATATAGAGAAGAACAAGAGAGCATCCCATCTGAGCCTTTAGCGTGGCACTCAGGAACAGGCACAGCTGTTGGTGGCAGAGTGAGATGGTGATGCACTCCTGAGGCAGGGCAGAGGATGGTGATGGGTATAGACTAAGACATCTAAACGTGCTAGAGTAGGGGATGTAAATGTTCAATATTCTAAATCCTGGCACAGTCTGCAAAGTCATGGGCTTCCTGGTGGCGTGTTCATATATACTTTGCTCTTATTCATTCTTCTTCCTGCTCCCTACTTGGTGGAGGTTACTAGAACACACATAAACACAAAACTTTAATGGACTGCTCACTTAAGCTCATTATGGTTTCTGTGTCTGTTTTACAGACACTAAAATGTAAGTTTGAAAGCAGGCATAGAGGTGCATGTCCTTAATCCCAGATTCAGGAGGCAGAGGCAGGCAGATCCCAGAGTTCCAGCCCAGCCTGGATTACCAAGCAAATTCCAGGACAGTCAAGGCTACATAGAAAACCCTGTCTTAAAACAACAACAGCAGACGGGCAGTGGTGGCGCACGCCTTTAATCCCAGCACTTGGGAGGCAGAGGCAGGTGGATTTCTGAGTTCAAGGCCAGCCTGGTCTACAGAGTGAGTTCCAGGACAGCCAGGGCTACACAGAAAAACCCTGTCTCAAAAAGCCAAAAAACAAAACAAAACAAAAAAACCCCCAAAAAAACCAACAGCAACAACAACTCTTAGTGTTCAGCAGTTATGAGAATTAAAATAGGTGTCAGTCCGAGAATACGAAGAGCTGTTGATTTTTAAAGCTGTAATAGGAAATGTATCAGGTTTATACCTAGTTGTCAGTATGAGACCCTCAACTCGTGAAATTATGTGATTATTGTACAGCTTTGATTTCTTTGACCTTGAATGAGGCAGACCCTCCTGCACGTACACCAAGCACCCTCTTCCAAGAGACAAGGAGCATCCATTACATCCGCCAGATTTCCATTGCAACCCTAGTCCACATAGACCATAAATTATACCCATAGCGCTGGTTCTGCTAGCTCAAATCCATGAGAGAAGAAAAAAAATGGCACATGGGAAGAAAACCAAATAATTTTAACTTTCTACTTTCAACCAATGCTGAAAACAAAAACCACTATCGTGACAGGCATTATGTGCTGAAGAGAGATGCGTGGTCACTTTGACTCTGTTTGCATTTCTTTGGTCACTGTGTTTGTTGTGAACACAGTAACTGAGTGTTGGGTAAGCTTCCATGTTTAGGCTAGATGCTGCCACAGTAGAAGTACAGTACTTAGTCAGCTCTGCCACTAACAAGATTGTTTGTATAGGTCAGATCACCTCTTGACCTACAAAAATTAACATTGCTAAACGGGGACTGGAGAGATGGCTCAGCAGTTAAGAGTACTTTGCTGCTCTTCCAGAGGACCCAACTTAGTTCCTAGCACCCATGTCAGACAGCTCACAAATCACCTGTAACTCCAGCTCTACAGGAGTGATTGCCCTCCTCCTCCCTTGCACACATGACAAACATTCACAGACACATACATATACACAAAAATGAAAATAAACCTTTACAAGATTCCTAAACAAAACTAGGTGGTGTTGGTACATGCCTTTAATCCCAGCACTGGAGAGGCAGGAGGGAGGAGAATTTCTGAGTTCAAGGCCAGCCTAGGCACTATAGAGCAAATTCCAAGACAGACAGAGGTAGCGGAATCCTAAACTATCTCAAATGTGGTGTGCTACCGAGCGGAGTGTGTGTGGGTGTGAGCTGCATGGTGACTGGTTGGTGCTTTACAAAACACTGATTCAACTTCAGACTAAGTGGATGGACACATACTCGGATGCTTTAAACATAGAGAACAAGTAGCAAGTGAATATATACTTCGTATTGATCAGTATTTCTTCCTATTTCCTCTTAAGTGGGCAACTATTTAACTGCTTATATAAACTACTTATATTAACTACTTTATATAAAAAGTAGACTGCAAAGTATCAACCAGCATCTATGTGTTAGCACACTTCCTGATTTTCATAAAAGGGGCTGCACAGTAGGGCTTCCCCTCTGCTGTGGGGAGTGGATGTGTTTGGTACAAATGAGGTAAATCCTGGTAGTACACATATCCTGTAGGGGGTTGGAGAAAGGGCTCAGCAGTTAAAAACTCTTGTTCTTCTAGAGAACAGGTTCAATTCCCAGTACCCAAAGGAGAGCTCACAAACATCTCTATCTCCATTTCCTGGACAACCTATGCCTTTTTCTCTGACCTCCCAGGCATCAGGCAGGAAGATGATGCATATACTCACATGAAGGTAAAACACGAATACACAGAAAATAAAAATAAATATTTATAAAAATTCATGTAGAGTAAAAATGTTTTAAAGCAATTTAAAGATATTTTCTAACCCATTACAAATATGAAGGATTTATAACAAAAATGTCCCTGAGTCTTACATTTGCATTAAGGCAGTAAAGCTGATAGCAACACAAATTAAGGATGGACTTTCAGGTTCTTCAGAGATATGGAAAGTTGGATTTCAAGCACTCAATTCTTTCCTAAGTTCTCATTAGAATACATAACAGACACCATTAATTCCAGTAGGACAAGACTTGTAAGGACTTACCTGTATAACGTCATAGTTAGTGGTAAGAACAGTGGATTCTATCAAGCACTTCCTGGGGAGTAGGCCCTGGGCTAAGCATTTTACAAATTAATTTATTTGGGCTTAAAAAAAATATTATCTCTGCTCCACACTTTGTCTCCATAGTTGTTCCTGTGATCATTTTGTTCCCTTTCTCAGAGGAACCAAATCACCCCCACTTTGGTCTGCCTTCTTCTTGAGCTTCCTGTGGTCTGTGAATTGTAACATGTTTATTTTGAGCTTTTGGGCTAACATCTACTTATCAGTGAGTGCATACAATGTGTGTTCTTTTGTGATTGAGTTACCTCACTCAGGATGACACTTTCTAGTTCCATCCATTTGCCTAAGAGTTTCATGAATTCATTGTTTTTAATAGCTGAATAGTACTCCATTGTGTAAATGTACCACAATTTCTGTATCCATTCTTCTGTTGAAGGATATCTGGGTTCTTTCCAGCTTCTGGCTATTATAAATAAGGCTGCTATGAACATAGTGGAACATATGTCCTTATTGCATGTTGGAGCATCTTCTCGGTATATGCCCAGGAGTGGTATATAGCTGGATTCTCAGGTAGTACTATATCCAATTTTCTGAGGAACCGCCATACTGATTTCCAGAAAGGCCACCCAGAAACTGTCCTACCTGGGCATTCATCCTATAAACAGCCACCAAACCCCGAAACTACTATGGATGACAAGAAGTGCATACTGAAAGGAGCCTGTTATGATTGTCTTTTATGATTGTCTTTTGGAGGGGCCCTACCAGAGCCTTACAGATAGAGGTGAATAATAGCAGCCAACCATTGGACTGAGTGAGGAGTTGGAGGGCGAACTGGAGGAGCTGGGGGTGGGGGGTTTGCAGCCCCATGGGAAGAACGACAATGTCGGTCAACCAGACAATCCAGGGCTCCCAGGGACTAAACCATCAACCAATGGGTACATGTGGCTCTAGCCAAAAGATTGGCAGAGGAATGCCTCGTCCCGCATCAGTGGGAGGAGAGGTCCTTAGTTCTGTGAAGGCTCAGCAGAGGCCCCAGTGTAGGGAAATCGAGTGGGGGGTCATGGGAGTGGGTTGGGCGGAGGAGCATATTCTTGGAGGCAGGGGGTGGGAGGATGGGTTGGGGGTTTTCGGGGAGGGGAGAAACAGAGAAGGGGTATAACAATTGAAGTGTAAATGAAGAATATATTCAATAAAAAAAAAGAAAAAAATACTATCATAAGCAGTATAATTTCCTTTGTTTTACCAAAAGAGTAATTGACTTGCCAAAATCCGCAACTGGTGAAGGACAGGATTCAGATACAGGCAGTAGACTCTTGGGCCTGGCCAGCATTACCACTCTCCAGCGAAGCTCAGGCTGACAAATATCATTGTGGGTTTTCACAATTTTTCACCTGAAAGCTGTATTTTTTAATGTATGTTGGCTTTTACTTTAAAATGTAATTTGCATTTTATTGTGTCACATTATAACTTTATATAAAAAGTAGACTGCAAAGTATCAACCAGTATCTACGTGTTAGCATGCTTCATGATTTTCATAAAAGGGGCAGCTCAGCAGGGTTTCCCCTCTGCTGTGGGGAGTGGATGTGTTTGGTCCAAATGAGGTAAAGCCTGGTAGTACATTTCAAATCTCCTTGGACTTGGTTCTAGAAAAGAAAACATACCTGGTGACAGGGACAGTCATAGGGAAGTGTGACAAGAAGACTGAGTTTAACAGCTGTTGCAGGGCTTTAGCTAGAATGATGGCTGCCACGTCGCCCTCAAGGCTTGCTGTCTGTTACTCTGATCACAAGGTCTTTGGTAGAAGACTACCTTGTTTGTTTTTATAGGGTTTCTCTGTGTAGCCCTGGCTGTCCTGGAACTCACTCTGTAGGGCAGGGTGGTCTCGAACTCACAGAGATCTGCCTGCCTCTGCTGGGAGGTTCCTTTCTCACCACCAAGTTCCACCAGTTTCTGTTATTTAGATTTTTGTCAGTGGAGACTTTGAGAACACTTACCAAGGCAGCCGAGGCATGACTGTGAGATTGTACTCCTGACACCTTTGAGTTGTCTCCGTCTGTTTTCTTCAGGATATAATTAGTTCCCAGCATCTGGGAGTAAATAATTAGCAGCCATCACAGCCAAGTGCAGGAGATGTCCACCACATGCTTCTTGTCACAATGCTCACATTATTGAAAAAGAAAAGATAACCCAAGAGGTAGAGAGACCAAGTGCATTTTAAGTGGAATCGACTGGTGACTTTTGGTTGAGACCTTTGGCCTTACAGAACTCGCCCACCAGTGACCAGAGCTGGGTATGTAGGATCCCACAATAAAGATTTTTTTTTCCATTCTTCAACTCGAGTGGCAATGCAACCTCAGCCCCAACATGGCTATTGGTTTGAAAACAATGTTTTGAAGATCTGTATAAAATGTCCACAAATATAAGAGCCACGTTTTGTACCAGGGGCCAGTTGGGAGTGTGCAGCAGCAGCAGCAGCAATCCAAGTACTCAGGGCTTAATCCTTTCAGGAACATATTGAAAATTATTCCTATTTGTTGTTTGTGATGACAAAACAGGCTGATAATTCTCTCCCAGCTCCCCCACATCTGCACCAGGACACGTTTGAAGATTGGAACCCTATGAGGTACTGAGGAAAGCATTCAGCTCTCTCACACTCGAGGTCACACAATTTTGCAAGTCAAAAACGTTGGGTATGCCAAAAACATCACGCTGCGCACTACCAAATAAAAGAACACTGTTATTCTTACAAGGGGAAGCTTGATGGGACGGGAAATAGGCAGGTCAGCGAAGTTTACTTAATCCTGAGACTCATTTAACCATCGTGAAGCCAAAATACAATGACAGCTTAAAACAAATAAACAAACAGCTGTTACACAAAACAAAACCACTGGGTACATGGCCTCCACTGAAGCCCAGTTATTAGATTTTTTGCAAATACAAGTGGATAACCTCGGATAACTCCCAGGAAACTTCTAGAAGTCTTCTCCTTATTTGTGCTACATGTGTTTCACACAGATAATGAAGAGTAAGGCAGTTTTAATTTACGGATAGTAAGTTCAAACAAAGAAGACTTGATCTTAAAATATTGCAAGTGATTTCATGAAAGGGCAATTCTTGAAAAAGCCACATTCTCCTTAAGATGGGGGAGGGGGAGAAGAAAAGAGAAAATGGAGGAAAAATCTAGTTCCTTGGCATAATTTTCATTTTTTTTTCAACACAGCAGGAGGGCAGGGCCGCTGGCTTCTCAGCCTTCCGAATGCCAGGAGCAATTAGACAAAGTCCACAACCAGCCAAACCTTCTTTAAGGACATAATCTCACTTTTCAAACGACTCCTGCCCATTTGCTCTCTACATCCCATTCTCTGCCAGCCTTTGGATCCACTGGGAGTCTTCAATTTGTAATTGCGATCCCCAACCCGCCCTCCCCCCCCTTTTTTTTAAACTAAAAAAAAAAAAAAAAAGCAAACAAAAAGTGACATCTAGTGGGCATCTGGGTTAAAGCGTCTGGATTAGTTGTTCTCGACCTTCCTGACGCTGCGGCCCTTTAATACAGCTCTTCACGTTGTGGCGACCTCCGACCATAAAATTAGACTGTTATGAATCATAATGTAAATAGCTGACATGCAGGATGACCCCTGTGATGGGGTCATTCAACACCCCAAGAGGTCGCACCCCAAAGGTTGAGAACTGCTTCTCTGGATGACGATTTCAATATTGTATTTTACAAATATTTAAATTTTTTGCTTCTCAAATAGTCTTTTATCTTCCTAAGATGGAAAAAAAAAAACATTTGACAAAGACTGTTAAGAATGGCATACTGTCATTTTCTTTCCTTACAGGAAACATTTTTCTTCTCAAAGAATATGAACATAGTTGCTGGGCAGTGGTGGCACACACCTTTAATCCCAGCACTTGGGAGGCAGAGGCAGGCGGATTTCTGAGTTCGAGGCCAGCCTGGTCTACAGAATGAGTTCCAGGACAGCCAGGGCTACACAGAGAAACCCTGTCTTAAAAAAACAAAAACAAAAACAACCCTAAAGAATATGAACAAGAACTTTGGAGATAAAACACTAGAGAAACCAAGCAGTGCTATTGGTCACTAGTGTTTGTGAGGGCGGTCACCAACCATGGATGTGCGCGGGTGTGAAGACAAGGCAGGAAGCCAATATTAACAATCTCCCTCTCCTTCCGTGAGTGCCCACCCTCCACCGCAGGGAGGGAGGCACGCAGGCCTTCCACACTGCTGGGGACCTGTGCTGGTTTCCTAAGTGATCAACGGAGTCGGGTGAGATTTTAGTTATGATGAGGAAAGCTGGACCCTTTAGCATTTCATGCTTCAGAAGTGTCCTGGTGGGTGCATGCACTGACGTCTACAGACTGGGTTTGGGAAAGGAACAGAAAAGGAAATCAGTCACTAAAAATGTGAAAGATGGTGTTTAGTATTTGCTTCCAAGAAAATATTCAGCTGTAACCTAAATGCCTCCCCAAGTCTTCAGGAATCTTCTTTTTTGATAACCTGCAAACTCACACAGGGCACAGACTCTCCTGAAACGTCCCAAAAAACTTCTATCTCCTCGCCCCACCCTCCCACTCACCGTGACCCTACTTTTTGGCTACTTTATTAGGTTCTTATCTCTACCACCCTTTGCCACCCCTATCCCTTACAACCCTGCAACACTGGGTAGGAGAGAAAGGTTAGTGGGGAAAGGGGCACAGCTGATCAGGGACCTTAAGTTCCTAGGGACAAGTCCAATCTTCGTAGTCAGGATATCTTCAACCAGCGATCCAGCGAACCAGCAATGCAGCAACAGCAAAAACACAAACGGAACAGCAGAGACCAGCCACGGCAGCGCGTGCAGGGACCAGCCGAGGCAGGAGCAGCTGCTGCCTTGGGCCGTCTCAGGGCTCTCAAATTTATACTCTCTCAGGAGTCCCCGTAATTCCAAATGTAAACTACCTGCAGCTGGGAAAAATCATACCCCACCTAGAGCACAAGACAAACCACAGATAGTGGCTGTGGACAATCTTAGGCAGGCTCATATCCCACACCTGGGATTAAAACAAAAACATTTCACACAACGTAACTAAGCTTTTCAAGAAACCAAACTTCTCAAGCGCTCCACGCACCCAGAGCACTGTATAAAATGTCACCTGTCTTCCCTCACTTTGGCCGGAATATATTTTTTCTTTCTTTTCATTCCCTTCCAAAGCACTTCTGGTGTGGAAATAGTGGTCAATTAGTCTGAATTGTGGGGACTGCGGGCTACAGCACTAATGGCTCAGCAAACAGATTAAAATGTTGCCCATGATGCTGGGAAGCCTGGGGGTCGTTTCAAAATATTTGGGGAAGAATTGGGAGTGGGAAAATTAGGGTGACACAGGGGACACCGTCGCCCACATCGCTGTCAGAACGCTGGGAAATGGGACCTACTGCACAGCTTCTACTCATGCTTGGATCTTCTAGAATGTTTTCAAAAAAGCAAGTCTCGTGGCATGAAATCTCTCACTGGTCTTTTCTTCCATGAATCCCCTACCATGTCTTGAGGTCCCCTCTTCCATAGTCCCTTATATCTTCCTGCATCTTCTTTTCAGGCTTGCCCAAGAAAGCTCCTGAGTTCTTCGACTCGGGCAGCCAGAGGAACTGATCTCCACCCTCACCCAGGCAGTGCACCCAAGGGTGCAGAACAGATTCTTTAGGTAAAAGCAATACATAGTTCACCATGTGGCTTATAAGTCACTTTACAAGACCCCTCTTTCTGTGCATTCTCTAATTCGAATGCCCACAATCGAGTTTCCAAGGAGTGGGCATGGATGACTGTATTAGGGCAAAACAGTTGGAAAGATAAGCTCTACAGAAGTCTTGAAGAAAAAAAAAGGAATTCACCTCTCACCCCTCCAGTTCTTCCCATCGCTAACCTGGAAGACTGAGGAATGGCTAGTGAGGCAACTTCTCCACCCCTTAGCTTCAGCAGGCCTCAGTGGCTCCTTTAACAGCTTGTCTACTTGGGAAAAAGATGGGATCTTATTGAAGATCTGAAGATTCAGCTACTGTCCAAACTCCAAAAGGTGTGCATTCCATTTTCTTACTGACTTTCCCCAAGAGATTGAGTTTCCATCCCATCCCATCCCATGGAGACTGGCAAGGTTACAGGAGGGAGCTGGCTGGAGTGATGTGGACTCTGGGCTCATTTAACTGAGAGCAATGAGGGCTTTCAACCTAACGTGAAGCTTGTCATCAGACAGCTTCTTCACTTTGGCTGTGTACATGCGTGTATACATAAATACCTACTAAATTTCACTTCTTCTGGGATAATCTCAGCCAACAGGCAGCTTTTTCACTATTACAGAATCACTACATGCTTCCCATTGGACAGGATGGTATGGCAATCTATCTTTTCCCCTAACACTATTTCTCCCAGCATACAGCAGGGGGATTTTTATTCCTGCTTACTTTTGCCCCCTCAAAATATACTTTCTCAGTTTCCTGTCACTTAACCCTAACCTAATTTCTCTCTCATTTGCCAAAATACGACTCCAGTGGTATTGTCTGGTTTATCTGGACTCTGCCTTTGCCATTTTCTGATTATATCACTTCTGTTTTCATAGCATGATTGTTGAGTCGATGTCTCACTATGCAGCCCAGGTTGGCCTTAAACTCGGGATCTTCACGTCTCCACCTCCCAAGTGCTGAATCTCAGGTATGACTGTGTGACATGGCGCAGTCTTTAAACTTCTCTTCTGCCAAGAATGATTGCTTCCATTGGCCAAGTGTTCTTTGCTGTGCACGTTAGATCCATCATCTGTACTTTTTATTGTATTGTCTTTATTTTTCAGACCCAGTATACTAAATATCGACCTTTAGGACATAAGGGTAGCATGCCTTAGTTCATTACCTTGTTTCATTTATATCATCTAATACAAGAGCAGTTTGAGTGAAAGCAATGTTAGTACCCACACGCTAGAAATGAATGATGGGACTTTTATCCCCAGTTCAGCCTTATTTTAGTAAGATGCCACAAGGTGGCAGCATTTTGCCATGGCCAGTCTGGTCTTCACAAAAGTTGAGACCTCACTCCCAGACAGGAGCCATATTCTTTGATTAAAAAACTTGGGAAAGCTGTTAAGTTTATTCAGTATTTTAGCAAGAACCTAACTTAACCTTGAATGTAAAGTTTCCCAACTCATTTTCTATATTTGGGTTTTCTTCAAAACTTATATATATTTTCTGCATTAAAAATATAATAAAATATAATTTAAAAGATACACATAAACCAGATGTTAGTGGCCCATGTCTTTAACTCAAGCACTTGGAGGCAGAGGCAGAGAGGCAGATCTCTTGAGTTCTCAATCAGCTTGGTCTGCAGACCAAATTCCAGGACAGCCAGGGCTACAGAGAAACAGTCTCAAACAAACAGATACATATAAAAATGGAATCTTTTTCCTGAACCATATGTTTAAACAGTTTATAGATAGTACAAAAAGGAAAAGAATTTTCCAAGCCCAATAGTGTCTTTTCCTAGAGAGTTAAAAATCTATATACACTTGTGTATACATCTGTATTTGCATGCATCCATGTGCTCAATGGAAGTCTCAGCAGGAGTTACATCAGGAGGAAGTAACCACTATGCTATCTTTCCCAACCCCATAAACCCATTTTTAAATTAAGACACAATCTTACTAAAACCTTATATAGGTACTAGACTTACTCCATGAGACCTGCTAAATAAAAAAAAAAAAAAAAGAGATCTCCCCATTTTAACCATGTAGTTTCAAATAGACACCTTTAAAACATACATACTTCTAAAGGAACCTCTAAAACTTCTTTATTCTCTGTTTGGAGAGGATAGCCGCCTCAACCTCTTTCTTCTTAGGATGATAAAAGTGCATTTTTCAGCTAAAATGATCAGGTCAATTACCTGGGGGTGGTGGTGGTGGTGTGATTGATTCGTTTACACCAGCAGAAAATGTCACAGATTACACTGTCATTTGAAGGATCGAATGCCCTGCAGTTTTATCTCTAGACACTCCTTAATCTGCTACTACTACTAACATTGGTTGGCCGTTAAGATTTCTATTCACAGACAGCAGCACTGTGAGGGAAAGCGATCAGGGTGGCAGATGGTCCTGCAGGGCAGGAAACTACTGGAAAAGCCGTGCAGGTTAGAAGCCCCTCCACCATTACACACGCAGTCACCATGCTGGGTGGGTGGGCTCTCAGGGACACCTTTGAGTCATTTCTGCTCCTGTTTGCAGGCCCTCCCCCACAGCACCATAAGCTCACTAGTTTGTCACATTGTACTTTTGTGGGTTCAAAATCTGGGGTGAGTAGACTTTAAGTTCCAGTGTCAGACAGCACAAGTGCAGAAAAAAACCAAGGAGTAGCTTTTAACACTGACCCCCGCCCCCCTCCTTAGACAGCATCTCAAAGTAGCCTAGGCTAGCCTAACTCACTGTAATCCTCCTGACTCAGCCTCGAAGCGCTGTTACAGCCCTAAGCCACACTTCTTTTTGGTTCTTCAGTCAGCTTATGTAAAAATCGTATCTGCTAAAGACTTCAACTTTATTGGATAAAAAATTACAAATGATACAGCAATTCGAGAACAAAAAAATCTAATTATACCCTTGGTTTTACCAAGCCTGCATGTCAAAGCCATCCTCACAATGCAGATTTACAGGCGACCATCAACCAGACAGAACAGGTCCAACATGCTAGGTCTCCTTTCCTGCATCCTAGAACATGAGATGCTTCCACAGTTAAAGCTCCTGTTTCCAGTGTTGAAACAGCAAAATATGTCAAACAAAGTTTTAATTCTTTCCCGTGGAGCCGAAGCCTCCTGAGCCTCTCTCAGTGTCATCAAGTGTCTGAAAGACATTAGGAGGAAGGGGAGGAGTGGAGCCAGAGCCTCTGAACACCGCAGACCCATTCAGATGAGAACCAAGTCTCAAACTACTAACCTTTCGTAAAGATTACCAGTCACTAACTCCATAGCGATCAGCAGCACAGAGCCACCCCCCCTGCACTGGACACACCCACAGAGCCACCCCCCTGCACTGGATGCACCCACAGAGCCACCCCCCCTGCACTGGACACACCCACAGAACCACCCCCCTGCACTGGACACTCCCACAGAGCCACCCCCCCTGCACTGAACACACCCACAGAGCCACCCCCCCTGCACTTGACACACCCACAGAACCACCCCCCCTGCACTGGACACACCCACAGAGCCACCCCCCCTGCACTGGATGCACCCACAGAGCCACCCCCCCTGCACTGGACACACCCACAGAGCCACCCCCCTGCACTGGACACACCCACAGAGCCACCCCCCCTGCACTGGACACACCCACAGAGCCACCCCCCTGCACTGGACACACCCACAACCCCCCCCTGCACTGGACACACCCACAGAGCCACCCCCCCTGCACTGGATGCACCCACAGAGCCACCCCCCCTGCACTGGACACACCCACAGAGCCACCCCCCTGCACTGGACACACCCACAGAACCACCCCCCCTGCACTGGACGCACCCACAGAGCCACCCCCCTGCACTTGACACACCCACAGAACCACCCCCCCTGCACTGGACGCACCCACAGAGCCACCCCCCTGCACTGGACACACCCACAACCCCCCCCCCTGCACTGGACACACCGTTCATTCTCTACTCATTGTTTACAATACTCACTTGCACTTCCTCTAAGTCTGGATAAAAAATCTGCTCACAGATGAGCTGTGCAATCCGATCACCTTTTTTCACTTCAAAAAAAAAGCAGAACACAGATTACCATCCATGTGTACTGATCTATTTTCTGCAACCTGTCTTGTTCAGTGAGAACTAGTTAGTTTTAACTGACACAGGTAGCTCAAAATTTTCTACAACATGAACATATTTACTTAACTCACCCTCAAACTTCTCTTTTCCAAAATTAAACAGCACGACGCCAACGTTTCCTCTATAATCTTCGTCTATGACACCGGCTGGAGGAGAGAGTAACGTTAGCTTCGGGCGCGTTGTCAGAGCATCAGCGATCTACAGTGATCTCAAAACCACTTTGCCAAAGATTTTCTGAGATAACAACTGACAAAGTCATGCTTTGGTCCTACAGAGTGTGAAAACAAGTTTTACTAAAATACAAGAATTTAAAAAAACATGTCCCGATTTTCTAGTGTGAATGCCTATCAAGGGGTGGGCATTTCCTGCTGCAGGCTGAGCCCAGCACGCACCATCTCCAGCCTCCCAGATGACGACCCAGGCCGTGCGCTGGAGAGACTAGGACCTGACATCTCTGCCAACAGCTCCACTGCTACTCTGACTGAATCACAAATGACTCCAGAGCCCAGCAGGTGATCTGCAGCGGGGTCAGTGCCAAGCGCTCAGGAGTCTTGCAGAGATCAGAAGGGGCCGAACCGCGTTTATATTCCTCATTTCATTTCCAACCCTCTCCTTTTTAAACCACAACCATTCAGTAAACATCAGCTGGTAAGCTTGATGAGTTCACTTGAGATTTCTGCTGTTGCAACAGCACATGTGGAAGTCAGAAGACAACCGTTGAGTCAGGGCTCTCCCTCCACCTCGGGTTTGAACTCAGGTCATGGTTAGGTTCAGCAGCAGGTATCTTTATCCAACCATCTTGCTGGCCCAAGATTATTTCTAAATGTCCAATTAGTACCTGTCTGATATTATAAAGTAAAATAGAACAGGAGACCTTGCCATGGCCCAGAAGATACATGCCCCAGACTTGCCCTCAGCCGTCCCGGAGTCAGGAACTTGATGTGTTTACAGAAGCACAGATAATGTGGCTAACAGTCCTCCGTTTCTGTTTTTAACATGGAGATCTAATTCACATGTCAAAGGCAGTTCATTCTGTCTAGACTGAGGATCTATTTTTTTTCTAGTAGAACAGCAACAAACCTTTCACCAATTCAAATATTATATAAGGTTTCCTTTTTACCAGTTTATTAGTTTAGTCCTTAATACTTAGGAAAAGAACTGACATGAAGATTGGGCCAGCTGTTTTCATACTCTTTGGAGAGAGGTTGACTGCAGGATGATGTAGCTTGTACTTAACAAGGAAACTCCTTTGTATAGAGGATGTTGTTCCATGTTGGAATGACTGGCTACAGAAGGCTGGAAATTTTCCACCGTGGAAGACCTTTGAGGTTCAGTCTAATAGGCCTATCTATTACAAGTGAATCTGTGAAAGATAACCTGGACTGACTTCTAAATTCTTTTGGTTACTCAAACAGTATCACCATGCACACGGTAAAAGCCAATATTATAGTAACAAACTTTATAATTACTTTAACTCCTCCACCCCAAAGTGCAGAGGAATTTTAACCCAGTGACATGGCTGCTCTGGCAAGGGATTACATCCAAGGACTTTCTGTCTATATGATCCAGTCGGAACACAGACATGCCCTTAGTACACACCTTTAATCCCTAACAGTGAAGGTAAGGTTAGTTTGTAGAAGGAAGCAGTCATGTTTGAAAGCGACACCTAACCGAAAGCAGACAAAGTGACAAGTCAGAGAAAGATCTGACAGAATGAGTCAGAGTAGGATACACCCAACTCACATAACAGTATAGGAAAGAGGCTACTTAAGGGGGTTGGGGGTGGTATGGTATGTGTCTACAGCAGTTTTATCAGGATAGTTGTACAGAGACAGACTGCAGAGAGAACAAGTTAAACACAGATGAAGACAGAAGGAGCCAGAAGATTAGGACATATTGCCTAAGTTAGGATGAGGTTGTTAAGCAGAGCAATCAAGTCAGAAGCCAAGAGAAGCTGGATTGACTCAGTCAACTTGGCAGATTAGATTGTACAGAAGCTAGAAGCCTCCAGGCTTAGGTCTAGGGATAGTTAGAAGAGAGAAATGTTCTGAACTCAGTTCAAGCTGTGTATTTATTTATACAGCTTGGGTATGACTTTCATCTTATCTATCATCTGAGGAAATAAAAGTGACATTTACAACAAAGAAGTAGTTATTCTTTGAAACAGCATAAACTCTAGTCATTTCTTTTAGATATACGTGTTAAAAGAAATGCCAATATTTTAACATAAATATTATCTTACGTAACACCAGTCATGTTAGCCAGGCGGTGGTAGCGCACGCCTTTAATCCCAGCACTTGGGAGGCAGAGGCAGGAGGATTTCTGAGTTCAAGGCCAGCCTGGTCTACAAAGTGAGTTCCAGGACAGCCAGGGCTACACAGAGAAACCCTGTCTCGAAAAATCAAAAAAAAAAACCAAAAAACAAAAAAACACCAGTCATGTTGCTTTCATGTTTTTTTGCTAGAAGACACACAGAACAGCCCTCCATGTATATCCCTGTACATTAGTGCTAACTCAAGTAAGTTATAAAAACTTCCCTGGGTCAAAGGATGGAGACATGCATATGAGGCCACTGCTATATCATTCCCAAAAGCAGCACAACCATTCCAACTTCCAGCAGCAATATCTGAGTGTCCATTTGTGCTAGGACAGATGGCCACAGTCTAACTGCTGGCCAAGATGATAAAAGAGACATGCCATGGCCCTACTTCCTGTCTCCCTGTGGCTGGACATTTCTCTTTCTATATGAATAATGGACACTTGCATGTCCATACACGTTCCTACATTCTGTCTATGATTTATTTCTAACGTGTTCTATTTTCATGAGTTGCAATAGAATTTTCTAGCACGTATATCCCTCCACTGTGTATCTGCAAGTTCTCCTTTTGAGAGTATTCAAATAATTAGGTGTCATGAATTCTATCGAGCCAGGTCATTTTAAATGCCTGGAACATGGAAATGTTGACTGCCACGTTCAAGGCCCACCTGGTAACTTAGTGAGATTCTGTCTCATGGAGGTGTGAAAAGATGGGCGAGAGGCATGGCGGGCAGTTAAGAGCTCTGGCTGTTCTTACAGAAGACTTGAGTTCAGTTTCTAGCACCTACAAGACAACTACAAGGGAAAAGACTACTAGAGAAGAAGGGAGTAGGAACACTTGCCCGGAGTGTGTGAGTTCTTGGGTTCAATCCTACTGCGAATACAAAAAAGAGGCAAGCAAACAAAAACAGCCACAGGACTGCTCATCTCTGCATGATTGTGAGCTCTGTGTATAATCTCTGCGTCCTCACCTCTCTTCATGAGAACGCACTGAGTATCTTGGACAAACCAGGCATCAGGACTGGCAGTGGTTTGCCGACTTCAGGAAAGGTTTGCTGTGTCAAGACTTTGGCATGTCATTGTTGGAAACGTCTTTGGTAAAAATGCTCCACGCCTACCAGATGTGAATTCAGAACACAATCTTGCATAGTCAACTTTTCCTTTTGACCCTTATTCATAGTCCAGGGCTTCTAATAGCATCTGCCTTCAGTTGCCAACTATGATAAACTTGTACCTAAGAGAAATTTTTTAGATATTCTGCATCCAAGAACATACCACAATGTGATTTTATGAATAACCTCATACCAAGCAACAGGCAAACTAATTTCCAACTACATGATTTTCCCCCAGACAGTTGTTTTAAGCAGAGTAAAATTTAGAAACAAGGTTGGAGGGGAAAAAGAAGTTTCCACATAAAAAATCTGCTATGTCCTTAGGAGTCAGAACTGTTAGCTTGAATTAGTGTGTGCCAAACACTGTAGGATGCTTCACACACATTACTTAGCTCTCCTACCCCTCCGAGGGTAATTAGTATATCGCAAGAGACCATATTTGAGTTGGTAAAAAGTTGTTTGTTTGTTTGTTTTAATTTGTTTTATGTGCACGGATGTTCTGCCTGCATCCATGTCTGTTCACCACATGCATTCAGTGTGTGAGGATGTCATAAGAGGATGTCGGATTCTCTAGCACTGGAGTCACAGGCAGCTGAGTTTCCACATGGGTGCTCTGAATTGAACCAGGTCACCTGGAAGAGCAGCCAGTGCTTTTAACTGCTGAATCATTTCTGGCCTATAAAAGTTTTTTTTTTTTAAATTAAATGTAACTCACTAAGTCCTGAGAATTCTCAACCTAAGAGAAGACATAAATATCAACCTTGAGGCTATGTAGATCAGAAAACTATTTTCAGGTATCTGCCTTGCTCCACAGCACCACCTAGTGACGCCATGGGAGACACCAGTACTTTGCGAAAAGAAACAGTAGGCCAATGGGTAAGGAGGTTCGGGCAGCTTTGTTGGGTAATTAACCCTACACTGGCACAGGACAGTGTGCCATTCACCAGTGGCTTTTAATCCCACTGGTGACAAAAGTGCTGTTAGAAACACATCTCTAAGCCAGTTTTCTCATCTTTTTTAACACCACCATTTTTGGGGCATGGTTCTGTAAAAATGGCTGCGAGAGAATCTAACACACCCGTATGTGAGGGCTGACGAGTCTGAAATGAAACGCTGAAGATCACAGTCAAGACAGTAGCACATCAGTGTAGCTATGTGCCCCAATAAGAGATCAGAAACAAATAAGCCTATCCTTTGTAGGGTCTGATGTTTCCACACCCGTAGCCACCTGCAGCTACATGCGAACTACATGGGTAGGGAGGACAACGAAAGAAACAGGGACCAAGACAACACAGCTGTTCAAAGTCCAACTTTACTGACCGCTGGGATAAGGAACTGAAGTGCATATTTTACACATCAAAGCAGACCTGGCCTCCAGGTTCTCCCAGCATCCCTCAGTCCCTACCTGGCTTACCCTGCCTCTAGGGGTGCCTGCCTATTATATAATCCAGACATTTTGGTCTCTCTCCTCCTTCCCTTCTCTCTGCACTCGCCCGTTCTCTCGTCCTCCGTGCAACCCCCAAGGACAACTCCCTGGCTTCAATCCTTGGGGCCAGTGAACTTGCCCAGAGCAATTCCCAATAAACCTGCCTTTAATATAATCTAATCTGGCTTGAATTGGCTCATTTTACTAGAGGTGGAGAAAAAAAAAAGTCTATCATATGCAAAAATGGCTCAGTGATTAAAAGCACTTGCTGGTCTTGCAGAACAGCCCTAGGTTAACAGCATGCACACAACAGCTCACAACCTTCTGTAACCCCAGGTCCAGGGGACGGCGCCCCATTCTGCCTCCAGGAGAACCCCAGGCATAAACACAATGCATGTATGTACACACAGGCAAAAGGCTGGCATATAGGAAATAAATACATATGTAAGAAGCCTATCTGGAAAGTGAAGATTCTTTACATATAAATGTATGGTTAATAACTCCATAGCAAAGATGGCTACTAGACAACACAGTCACAAAGGCAATGGGAAACAGGTGTCTCTGAAGACACTTTTGGTAAATGCAGGAAAGCTGATGGGGGAAAGTACCTTGTTACACTTTGCGAAACAAGTGGCCTTTCCTTCTTCCAGAGCTAAGAAAACTCTTATAAACTGGAGCTGCCTTTCCAGAACCTTTTGCTTTTTAGTTCAGCAAACTATAACCCAATAACCACACAGAGGGTATTCCTAGTTTAAGAATGAATTTTGCACTAAAGTATAGGTTATCAGGACAGTGAGGCAAAGCCCTTCATCACCCTGTGCCTGTTATTAGTAAATAATAAGCATTTCGCATATGATCATTAAAAATTATACACCATCAAACAATACTATAGCCTATTCAGACTTACGAATTCCCAGTGATAAGGACAGTACAAAATTTCACAGAATGAAGAAATCTTACCTCCTACATCTATGAAGTGCTTTACAGCCAAGCCAGAACGTGGAGCTACAAACAAAATCAGAAAACTGTGGTTATTTTAAATGGTAAGGGGAAATGATACACCATTTTTGACATAATTTAAATACCATGGTCTCCTCTGATGTTCATATATCATATATTCATCTTAATTTCAACAGATCATTCTTAAAGTGCACATTTATCATACTATACCACTAAAGTTGGAGAGACTAGTTTAGAAAAATTTGAAGCATTTTAATTCGAAACAATCTCAAAGCCCGAACATATGACTGGTGGTAGTGCAGATGCAAGCTATAGAATGCTAGAATGAACTGGAAAGTAAGCAAGCAAATACAGCCCAGTCTAATGTCTAAATTATTTGTACTCATTATGACTGTGTAAGTGTATGACGTGTTGGGGCAGGTCAGAAAACGACTCTACGAACTCAGGTCTCTCCTCTACAGGTGGGTCCCTGGGATGGAACTTGGGTCAAGGCTTTTGTGACAAGTGCTGTTCTCACTGAGCCATCTTTCTGGCCCAGCTTGTGGTTCAAGACTAGAGAGTTGAATATGCAAATCCTAAATGGGAAGTGCTTAGTCAAGAACCTAGGACTTCTCTTCATTATTCAGGTTAGGAGACCTGTATGTATGAAATGTGAGTAATGGCCAAAGCCCCCACACTGGTGAACTAAAGTATCTATAGCTAAGCATCAAAAATCAAACTCTCTTGTATGTTTTTAATTCTAAAATTGGTAAACATTTTATAGCTTTAACTTGCTGGCCTGGATAACAGGTCCACCTCAATAATCCTAGTATCTAAAACCATGCTTCAGAATAACCTATAGCAGGTGCTGTGTCTATAACGCAGTAACGGCTACCTCTTCTTGAGATGCTAACCTCTTTCCTACTCTTTGCTTTTCTAGCCTGGGACTTTAGAAGTGAAGTTCAGTGATGCTAGAGACCAGGAAAACGCATTTTGCTTTTTTTTGGGGGGGTGGTGGTCAGAGAGTACTAGAGGCTGTACAGATGCATAACAAGACAGTGTTAGCCATGGTCTCTTATCCAAGGAAGAGACTTAAGTTTTCTCCATCCTATTTATTTTGAAGTAACAAAAAGCATATTTTTTTAAAAAAAGTTTTGAATTCGTGCTCTAGACAAGTGACATGCCCTAGAAAAATCCAAACCCCTGAATTCACAGTCCATTTTCCTCAGCAGTAAGTGATACACATTTTCTCTAGAGCGAGTGCCCCTCACTCTAATCTCTAAGAAGCAGAACAAGACAAGGTTCAGCGGGTTGACACAATCTGGCAGCCTCTCGCCCATAACATAAAATGTCGAGACCCATCATTCCAAGACCCCATTTTCTCAAAGCTCCAACTAAAGAACACCTAAAATTTGCACTTTTCTATGAAGTTATAAGAGCCAACAACTGGGTCACAATGTGATCATCATATTAGCTCCAGAACATATTTGAAATAAAAAGCCAAAAAAGGAAAAGCAGACACGTGAATCCACATTTTTTTACATGGGTGTAAGCATTATCTCTTCACTCTGTGGCCACACAGACACTTCATCAAAGACAGGCATGAGAAATAGTTACCTGCTTCTTAGGCCACTTACCTACTCTTCCATAGCACCCAGAAGGAAGAGCTATCTGAATGTCTGTCTTCACAATGGCTTTCTCCATGGGTGATATTGTATAGTCATAGGCACTAAAAGACAAATAAGTATTTTAAACTGTTTTTAACATTCTTTCCTATGATAATGCATATAAAATGCATGTCATCACTTAATATAAACTTAGATCCTGTAAACAATCTTATGGCAGATTCCTAACTCACCTAAAAACAAGTTTACTTACAAGGAAGTAGGCATTTTCTTTTAGCTTTAGAAAGAGAGCTACAGGCCCTTCTGTGCCTCCAGGCCAGGCAGAGCAAGAACACAAAACTGTCTGTGGGAGTGGGGAACGGGGAGATGTCAACATTGTCTCCGCTATGTGTTCTGTGGTTTTATCTCTGAAAGTGATGGCTGGCGAGTTAGCATGAGGAGGGGCAGAAAGGCAGACTCAATTCACTAACTTTATGGAAAGAATATAAGAAGGCCGACCAAAGAGCAAACCTCTAACACTCGCTGGGCCCATGCTAGGCACACTTCCAACCTGCGAACGCATATGAACCTATTTTACTTTTTTAAGGCAGAGATGCTCTGCATTCCGTCTGCCTCCCACGCTATGGCTGTGAACTCCAGTGGCCGAGAGAGCTGGTCTCCCTAAGCAGCTCTTGGGGATGGACACTGATCACAAGCCATTTTAGAAGTTCCATCTACCAAATACTGCCGTCGTCTCTATTACTGCAGCTCCCTTCCTGATTAAAAAAAAAGCAAAAAACCAAAAAACCTTCAGAGACTTTACAATGAGCAACACTGGAAGTTGGTCTGGCATCTGGTACAAAGTGTTCGGGTAGCTCCATTTCTGTCACAGGGACTTTACACTCTTTAACATCAGCCATTCCCAATATACAGAAAACATCCGCTTATGTAGACGATGGCCAAAGTATCTAAAATTTCTCCCAAGACTGGGCATGCTGGATGCATACATTCGGGTCATTAGGCTTAGTGACCATGGCAAGTGCTTTTACTTTACGCTGAGCCACCTCACCAGCAAGCCCTGGACCCCCTTCCTTAAGTTCCCAGTCCTTGGACCGGATGAGATCCTTTTCCCAGCCTTTAACGCACACCGCAGATGGTCACCCTTTGGTCAAGAATAAACCTTGCTCATCCAGACCTTCCACTTGGAAAGGCTGGAGCGTACGGTGCACAGTAACGCTTTGGAAATGTCATAACCCTTTACTTTCCGCTCGCCCACACCCCTACTGAATTTGCTCAAGATGAACTCTTCCATTCTGCGTGCACCCGGCGGCGCCACGACTGCACCAAGGCTCGGTGTTTGCCTTCCTGCCGTCCGGCCGCGGCTCTCACCTGTACAGGTCGTAGCCTGCAGCGCGCGCGGACCCGCGGGTGGGCGCCGTGGCGTGCTCCGAGAGCCGCACGAAGCGCAGAGAAGTGCCATCCTCCGCTCGAGCCCTCTTGGAGACAGAGACTGTCGCAGCGTCTTCCGAGCAGGGCATGGCGGATGGGGTGAAAAAAAGCAGAAAAAGATGAGCGCGGGAGCGGGCCCGCCGAAAATCTCCCGCCTGGACGAGCCCACCCCGCAGGAGGGGGGCGAGGCCTTCCGTAAAGGGCTCGAGCGCGGCCTAGAGGAGGCACCGACCGCGTCAGGCTCCCCTCCTCGGGGCTCCCAATGGACTCGTCCCCGCGCTCCAGGCCAGGCCTAGGCTCACCGTTACTTGCTCAGCCCCCGGCTCCCTACAAG
The DNA here is from genome assembly GCA_036184795.1 of Tokudaia tokunoshimensis. Taxonomy (NCBI): domain Eukaryota; kingdom Metazoa; phylum Chordata; class Mammalia; order Rodentia; family Muridae; genus Tokudaia; species Tokudaia tokunoshimensis. The sequence continues at coordinate 99,953,495 of BTHU01000004.1, read as the reverse complement.
CGCGCTCCCGCTCCAAACTCCCCCACTGACGCGCGCTCCCGCCCCACCTCCCCCACCGACGCGCGCTCTCGAACTGCCCTAATCCTCCCTAGCCAGTGCGCGCTCCCGCCCCCCCTCACCAGCGCGCGCTCCAGGCCCAGTCTGCGCACTCCGGGCCGGGGCTCTTCGGCTTCCTCTGCAGCTTCGGCTCTGTGCGGACGCGAGCGCGCGCGAGCGGAGCAGAGCCGGCTGGAGGCGGCCGCGCAGCAGCGCGCAACGGAGAGGCATGGCGCTGGAGGCCCCGCAGGCCCTGAGGCCGCTGCCCCGCCCTGCGCTCCACCTAGCGGCCTCCCGCGTGCCTTTCCTCGCCCTGACGTTCTGAAGCGCAAACTGGAGACCTTTTGCCCTCCACCACGGGACCTGCGGGGCATTTTTAAATCCCTTGACCTCAGCTAAAGCAACAAGGATCACCCCCACCCCCGTGGCTAGGAGTCAAACATTCTTTGATTTTTCAGAGAGGATAATTAACTTTCTAGAGTCTCTGGTTTTATCTGGACGAGATACCACAAACACGCGGAACTCAAGTTCTGGTGCACTTTGATTTTCAAAATAAATAGAAGGCCCAAGGCACTTTTATAGAAATACCAACTAAACATATTGGGGCGATTGGATCCCCTGATGGGTGTGCAATACACTACACTTCTTGAGGCTCTTTTAAAGAATCTGTTATTGTGCAGTCGCACGATGTGTCTGTGTATCTCGCAGGCCATGCCAATGCGAGGTTACCTTCTCCTTGTTCCTTCCACCTTTAGGTGGGTTTAGGGGTAGACCTCTGGTGGACAGGCTTGAGCAACAAGCTCATTTTCCCTGACATTAAATAATAATAATAATGTTTCCCTAAACATTAAAGCCTTCTCCCTGGCTCCCCAGGCTTTAATGTTTACCTATATGCCCAGAACTTCCTAAATTTCTAGCAATGTGATTAGACCTCTGCCCATGTTCCTGCTTGAGCTATTATCCCGCTGCCCTTTGATCAGTGTCTTTCTAACGATTTCTAAGCCTTGCTTTGGCTTCAGCAAAACTCAATTTATTTCTAAGAGGCCACTCTGGAAAATTTTAACTGAAGTGGCTGTTCTGTCTCCACTCTCTTTACTCTCAGAATATGTTTTTATTTACATTTCTTCTTATTACAGTCTGCACGTGCATGTATTTTCTTGCCCAATGTCTACTTGTTGGTTAGATTCAAAGTCCATGAGGGAAAGACTCTATATGCCTTGATCCAGCGTTTGTATTCCTGGTGTCTAACCGTGAGTTTTAAAAGCCCAAACAGGTTCTCGTTTTCTCTTCTCTCTCTCTCTCTCTCCCTCCCTCCCCCTCCCCTTTCTCTGCAGCTGCTTCAACACAATGCCTGCCGCTCCTCACCATGATAATGGACTAACCCTCTGAAACTGTAAGAAAGCCCTCAGTTAAAAGCTTTCTTTGTGAATAGAATTGTCGACATTCTCGACCAGGCAGTGGTGGCGCATGCCTTTAATCCCAGCACTTGGGAGGCAAAGGCAGGCGGATTTCTGAGTTCAAGGCCAGCCTGGTCTACAGAGTGAGTTCCAGGACAGCCAGGGCTACACAGAGAAACCCTGTCTTGAAAAACCAACATAAATAAATAAATAAATATAGAATTGCCTTGGTCATGGTGTCTCTTCACAGTAATAGAACAAACAGTAGGACAGATGGTGATCTCATTGTTTAATAAGTAGGACCCTTGTGTATTATTTCTTCTCATAAATCTTAGTATTTGTGTTCAAGGCTTTAAAACAAAGTTATTGTTGGGCCTGGAGAGATGGTTCAGCTGTTAAGGGCACTTGGTGTCCTGTATCAGACCCAGTTTGGTTAGCAACACCCACATTGGTGATTCACAACTGCCTGTAACTCCAGCTCCAGGGGACCCAACTATGTCTTCTGGCTTTGGAGGGCACCTCTACACACACGTGGTGCACAAACAGGTCCAAGCGAACAGATACATAAAAATATTTTCCTTTCAGTTTTGCATATAATTGTGTACATGCTCTGACCACAATTCTCTAATTCTTAACCTCTTACCCCATTCTCCTGATACCAAACCCCTTCTTCCCATGAAGTGCCTCTCCTGGCGTTTCGTTTTGTTTATTGCAGGGTATGTGATCACACTATGAACCCACAGATTGTGTTATTGGCTGGACAAACCTGTTTCTAGTTGTGGTGCTGCTCAGGCCTAGCACAGACCTTTCATCCAAGAGCTTTCCGTTCATTGTAAACAGGATTAAATGAAGTCAACCATAGGTCAAGAGGCGGGGCAAGCAACAAGTTGACAGGAAGTGAACACAGAAAAAAATCAGAGGAAGAGGAAGTCAGGAGGATGGGTAGAGAGACAAACAGGAATTTAGGGGAGGGACATTCAGCTTGAATGGTTTTGAGATGGTGGAGGAGGACTTCCTTTTGGGGACTTCAGCACTGGAAGGTCAGCTGGGTGCTTCCTCTGTCTCTCTGAGCTAGCAGGCTTTCACCCAGCATCTGGCTCCCAAGTCTTCTTTGGTAAAGTTGAATGATTGAGATTTTGTGAAAAACAACATTTGTTTGTTTGATTTTTTTTTTCTCTTTTGAACCCACGGCATTTAACGAGATTTGCTTCCCTGAAACTGGATGGGCCACCATTATGTCTGTTGCTTCTCGGGGAGAAGAGGGACCTTCTCTGCCCGTGGTTTTTATTTTCTGAATTCATTATGGTTTTCAGACAGGATTCCATATACCCCCACGTCCCACACTGGGCTTGAAAAGGATGACTTTAGACTTCTCATTCTCCTGCCTCAGCCTCTATAGTGCTGGGTTACAGATGCAAGCCACTGTACTGGCTGGTTTTGTGTGAACTTGACACAAGCTGGAGTTATCACAGAGAAAGGAACCTACCTTCAGGTAATGCCTCCATGAGATCTAGCTGTCAAGAGATCCAGCTGTAAGGCATTTTCTCAATTAGTGATCAAGGGGGGAGGGCCCCTTGTGGGTGGTACCATCTCTGGGCTGGTAGTCCTGGGTTCTATAAGCAAGCCGAGCAAGACAGGGGAAGCAAGCCAGTAAGGAACATCCTTCCGTGGCCTCTGCATCAGCTCCTGCTTCCTGACCTGCTTGAGTTCCAGTCCTGACTTCCTTTGATCAACAGCAACATGGAAAGTGTAAGCTGAAAAAACCCTTTCCTCCCCAACTTGCTTTATGGTTATGGTGTTTGTGCTGACTAAGACAGTCACCACGTCTGATTTTGTCCGGGCCTGGGGATAGAACCCAGGGCTTCATGCATTCTAGGCAAGCACTTTATCAACTATTCTATAGCCTCAGTTCCCTTGTTTCTCTAATTTTAATTGAAGACTTTTCCTCCCTATATTGTTATTCAAATATAAGAAACCAGGCATGTTACCTTCCCCAAACTTCTGCACATACCCACTCCAAGTCTCACTCTCGAGGGGCAATACTCCCAACATTCTGGGCTTCTTGTACTGGAATTTATGTCCCTGTTTCTAGATTGAATGTTGATATTTCTTTTTGAAGGATACAGAACTCACCTTCTGAATTAGGATAACTCTTTAAACACTTCTAAGCACCAGGCCAGGGAGTAGCTCAGTAAGGACTTTTACGTCATTCCTGGAATGCATTTCATCATGACTCTAGCATTCTCTACTGATATAAATTATGTCATAATTAAAAAAGTAGCAGTCTCAAGCTGTTTTTCCACTTGTGTTATTGGGGATACATCTAATTTGTCTATTCTTTTTGTTTTGTTTTTTCCAGAGCCACCTCCTCCGTGGTCTGGCTCTGATCTGTGGTGGTGACTTCTGTCCTGAAAACCTTCGCTGCACTTCTCTCACACTAGAGCATGGTTCAGGGGCCTCGCTCTTAATTTGTTCCTTCAGTTTGCTGGGGTTCTTTCTCTTGTAGTTTCTGAAGAGAGTTCACATGAGAAATTGTTAGAATCCCTGCTTCTCCTATCTTGTACTAATTGCTTCTCCTATCTTGTACTAATTGCTAGGACTCCCTTTTCCTAGTCTTAGACTTCACATCACTCTAGAAACTTACATCCAGGAGTGACTGACGTTTGCTCCCATCTTATCTCCCTTATCACTTACTGAATCATTTCTTCTCATGTAGCCTTATTATATGGTCTCATATCTCATCTTCCAGATTAGCAAAAGTTATATAACTTCATGAATGCTTCCAAGTGCTCAACTAAGTGTTCTATTCAAACAGAAATGTTGCTTGGTTTACAATACTTACCACCAAGTTAGTATGTATCTTGCAGTATCTTTTGTTAATTTGGGTATAGAAAGTGTTTTTTCCCAATCAATTTTCATTTGGGGTTATTTTGACTGAACAGAGAAAGGGCTAAGTGAAAAGGAGTATCAGGATTCTGAGGTGTTCCACATGACAGGGCATTATTAAAGACAGTGGAAATTAGCTCAAAACAAACATTGGGCTGAAATCCAAGCCACCAAACTTAAGAACTGAACATCCTCCCATCGTGGTTTATTCTACCAAGATACAGTCATCAGTCCTGCTGACTAATTTAACTGCATGCCCTGTGGCAGCTTGAAACTTGAGGATCAAGTGGGAGCTTTGCTGTTCAACTCTGGAGTCAGAGTTTATGTCTGTCCCTCTACCATTCTCTGCAGTCTCCGTGTGTCCCGGGGAGACCATGACAAGTCATAGTCTGTCTCAGCCCATACTCTATGATCTGCTATGATGACTGTAGAAGAATAAGGATCCTTGATTTCAGAGTTGATTTGCCCTTCTGGAAGTGTTCCTTCCCTGGGCCGAAGTCTCTGGTTTTTCCTCCTAGCTCCCCAGAAGTGTTCATTCCCTGGGCCGAATTCTCTGGTTTTCCTCCCATCTAATGCATAGTTATAATCTTGTTATGTTCTCTGCCATTTTTCTGACCCAGAGAGCAATGCATGCTATGGTAATAAATGCTAGAAACAGCAAATAGGTTGAAGGCAACCTTATAAAATGAATCTTTTCCATAAATGTTGAAGACAAAATGTGAATATTGCTTGATAAGGTTTGTTTGCTTGTTATCTGGGTCAGTTGGAGTAAGTGATTTAATTCCTTGTAAAACCGCTAAAGATTTCTATAAACTATCCCTCATTCCTCCCCCATGTGGTGCCTCTTGTGCTGTTGTATAAAAGAGAAAGCAAAGTCCTTTGTTGGGGATGCAGACACACAGACAGACAGACACAGGGTAAGAGTCACAAGACATCATCCAGGTAGGCACAGATTGAGACTCACACAGCAGACAAAGGTGACAAAGACACAGGGAGAAAGAAGGTAAGAATTCAAATCTGCCTTCACTCTTGATTAAATTACACCAAGTGGAAGTGATTTTAAATTTGTTTTTCTTAATGGGGCATGGAGCACTGTTGGTGGCTGGGAGTTTATCACTAATGCCTCCAAACCAACACAAGTATTGATTTCTCACTTGTCTTCCCATGTCTCAGACCTCTGGCCTGTGTCACTGTTTTTCTATCCAACCCATCCTGTGAAAAAGGACCTTCGTAGAGGAGCTTTCTCAGATTTGGGGGCTTGAAAACTCTTGTGCTCCTTCTCAGTGGGAGTATATTTTCTCAGGCAATAATGCAGGAATGGAAGAGATGCAGGCAGTGGTAGAAAACAGCCCTTAGTCTCAGCTAGCCAACTCTATCTGAATTTAGGATGTGCCAAAAAAAAAAGGGGGGGGGCAAAGTAACCTTGCTTCTCATGTCCCTGGTCAATGGAAGACCCTGTCTGTCAGGAACCATCATAGGACATAGCTAATAACTAACAGGTGTTCTTCCTGAGATAACTGCTTTAGTCAATGATGGAACTCCGCTAGGCAAGGCCCAGGAGAAAATCATTTTAGGAAAGATTCCTGTTATTAACATGTTTTTCCTGTTATTATTAAACATATGGCAATCACTATGTATTAGCCCATCCTTTTGAGCAGATCTCTGCAGAACAATGAAGATGTGCTGTCTTGTAGTGATGCTATATAGACAAGTAGATGATTTATTAATTCTTAGTGATGATCCTATAAGAATTCCTAAAACTGTATCAGTATTTATTAAGCTCTTTTATAGTGGGACTGCTATTAGGTCCTTTTCTGAGAGTCAAAACTGCAATGAGAACTCTGCCAGTCTCCCATGTGTCACCAGTTAATTGCTTCTAGATAGTAATTAGACTTTCTACTACTCACAGCACATTCCAAAAGGTTGTAAAACCATTAACCAAAGGTCATAAAAAGAGAACTAACAATTTATTATAGGTGCTAGGACAGAAGATAAACTATTGACTGAGTTTATCTACACAGAACTTCACTAATAACTTAGTTATGTTTTTTTATCTTTCAATGAACCTATGGAACTGTGACATGTGATAAATGTTTAGCCAGATAACTACTCCTAATGGATATGCATATAAACACTCACTGTTGTACACTTCTTATTCAATTTATGATTTGAATTTGTGTAAACTTGTGATGAACTTTTTAACATGTGATCATGTATTCTGAAAGATGCATAAGTGCTGAGGACAAAGAGAAGAGTCAGAACTGAGCTGAGGAGAACATTTTGACAGAATACCTTTTAGACAGAACTGAACTCAAGATGTAAGGGCACAGCACTGGGCGAAAGGGCTCTGAGAGTAAGAGCATTACTGTCACATCACAGCAGGAGAAGCAGGAAAGATTAGAAGGAGAGTGCAGAGTGGAGTAACTTAGAAACTACAGGTAAAATTAAAAAAAAAAATCTAAGAGAGCAATGTGCAGAATGCAGAGGGAAAGAGGAAACAAGAAGCCGCAGAGAGAGCAGGGGCAGGCAGGCTTCTCCTTGCCGTGGGGCAGGACAGGTCTTTTTCTTAATAACAAGGCAGGCATAGTCTTATTAAAGGAATGAAGCTTTCTTCTTATAAACTTGGTTTTAATTCCTTTAGCATTAAAAGGGTTGAAGCTCTTTCTTTCTCTATGCAATAAAGATTGGAGCTCATTTTTCATCCAGAATGAGTGAGGTCTTTCTGCACCGGTGCTTGGTCTTTTGCTCCAAATGCATATGTAAGTATGGATGTGTGTGTGTGTGTGTGTGTGTGTGTGTGTGTGTGTGTGTGTGTGTAATTGTGAGAATGTATGCAAGCTGGGCCCAATTGGTTTGAATGGAAATGTATATATGTGCATGCGTGAATCTGTATATGAATTTATGTGTTTATGCATATTTGCTTATGTAAAAGTTTTTCCTTATGTGAGTTATTCTCTTCTCCTGGTTCAATAGAAGTTCTTTGCTCCAAACTTCCGCCTAGCCAGACAAATAAGAGGAATCTGGACAAAAGGGTAAGGCTCTAGCAATTAATCCTTTACTTAATCTCCTGCTGTTTTAGGATGAGGTGCTAAATGCCAGAGTCTGCAGTTTTTGGCCTCTGAGGAGCACAGAAAGCAGGTCAGCTACAATAGCAAGATAACTTAGACTTAGGTACATAAACATTTTATTATTATACAGCAACCCTAAATATCTCATAAGACAAAGTCTTACCCTCTACCAACTCTCTTTCCGTCACTGCTTCAAGGAGAGCCAACAAGAAAGAAGACCCCACTGGGGCTGGTTCCTGGCACCTGTCTATAAAAACAATGAAAATGGCTCCTGAGAAATGATACTGGAGGTTGACCTCTGGTACACGAGCGCACGCGTGCACACACACACACACACACACACACACACCTAGAAAAGAATGACATTGGGAACCATTTCAGAATGCTTTGTGTCCCCCAGAAGTGTATGCAGATATATTTGAAAATATTTTATCGGTGTGTAAATTAGAAACCACACATGACTATGTCATCTACAAGGTTCTCCTGAAGAATACAATGAACAGAAGCAGGATTTTAATTTCATGGGATCAGCACTGAGATCTTAAGTGTACAAATAGGAGGACCTGGAGAGAAGGCTTAGTGGTTAAGAGCACTGGTTGATCTTGTAGAGGTCCTGGGTTCAATTCCCAGCACATACAGAAAGGTTCACAATCATCTTAACTCCAGTTCCAGGGCATCAGGTACCTTCCTCTGACCTTCATGGGCATCAAGGACACATGAACCACACTTGCCTAAATGCAGGAAAACCACTCATACTTATAAAATAAAAATAAGAACGAAATGGCTCTAGATTGATACAAAATGGGCTGGCACTTAAGTGACTTACAAGCTAATTACCTGAATATTTCTTAGTGCGAAACTATTTCAACTAACTCACAAATTATTGCTTCATTGTGTTGCAGTTTGGTGGGGGTCAGAATACTTAACAAAGTCTGAGAGTGTGACAGTCTCTTGAAGACTTTTCCATCAGGAAAAGCTGACTCTAGATTATGCAGACGTGTCAGGAGACAAAATCTCCATAGTTCTGAGATGAGTTATTGTTATCTCACTTAAAGGCATCGGTTAGCTCTTATGAAGTAAATACTGTAAAAGCGATAGATAGCTCCTAGACTAAAACCACACAGGACAATCATCAGAAAGCTTTGGCTAAAGCCCACATCCAGACCTTAGGATGTTTCGGTTGCTCATTCTTGTCTATATCGCTGCTTTGAGGATTTATTTTTAGGGATTTTTGTGGGTTCATCATACCCTAGAAAGAATTTCTTCACAGTCAATCACCACTCCCAGCTCTACCAAACCAGCTGTGCTGAGCGTTCTGATAGACACACCAGCACCTTAAATATCCTAGCAATGCCAGAGTCTTTGTTCCTGGCACTAATTTTGTGGTATAATTTTGTTAATAATTGCAGAACAGACAGCATTCAGAATATCTGCTGCTTTCTTAATTAAAATGAACGGAGATCATTAGTCACAGAAGTTGCTTTGAGGGGGACTAAAAGTCTAAAGTTAAACTTCCTGTTTAATATGAGGTGAACGTTGGAGCCAGAGGAGACTATAAATGGAGGAGGGTTACAGGACTGAACGGGGACAGTCTCAAGGAGCGTGGCCTTTCTCCCCCTCGCCTGGCCAATGGTGCTTCTTTATAGCACGCCGCCCTTTCTCATCTTTGAAGAGGATCATTGGACTGCACAGTTCACTTTATAATGTAGCTGTCTCTGTAGACTGGTCCCTGGTCAGAGCGTCATTATTTGGTTCTATCTGGCCACGGGGGCAGAATTTATCTCATTCCAGCACATTGGACTAACTTTTCTTTTACACTTTTCCTAGACACTCTTCATGCAAACTTTTATAATTCACTCGCATTTACAAGTTGAGTCAAAGTAAAATGAATACTGGTTTTGAAGCGCTGTCATTTTTGACCATCCAGATTTCCCCCCACACATACCTGTGTGGCTAGGCTTTGCTGCTTTGTGGGCTCTTTTTTCTGCCACCCTTTTTCTCCCACCCTTTTTCTTCTACCCTTTCAACCCCCTAACACTACATAAGAGAGAAAAAAAGTATAGAAAGGAAAGGAAAGAGAGCCCCGAATAAAGAGTTAGAAAGGGGGCAACATAGTTAGACGGCTTCCTAATGAGCAGGCGTTCCCTGGGGCAAGTTTGATCTTTGTCATCAGGATTATCTAATTTCTTCTTGTTATTTCTTCTTTGCACATGACTACGTAACAAACTGCGACCAACAACAACCAACCAACAACACCGCACCAATCCACCATCTCTTTTGAGGTCTTAGCATTTATATACCCTCTGAAAAATCCCCAGAATTCCAAACAAATGTCACACAATCACAGACACTATCTGCAGCTAGCAAAATCATACCCCCCACCCCCCACCCCCGAGCGAGAGGCAAATCCTAGTCAGCTACTGTGACCAGTCTGAAGCGGCCCAATAGACCAACACCTGGGATTAAAATGAAAATATATTCTTATAATATTTTTGTGGTATTTTAAAGAAACCAAAATTCTCACTACACACCTCTACTACTTACAAAGATGGAATGGTCTCCTGCACTAGGATGGGAAACAGCAGAAAGAAGGACTGTGGTACAGAACTGAAGGCATTTCATTTTGCCCCCTACAATAGTCACTGCTTTTCTGTTACTAAATTCAAAATACCTGACAGAGGCAACCTGCGGAAAGACAGGTTCATTCAATGCACACTTTTGGATTTCAGTCCATCACAGTGTAATAAAGATAAAGCAGAGAGGTTTGGCCCATGGTGGCAGGAGCTTGTGGCACTGGTTGGTCACACAGTACAGGCCAGGAAGCAGAAGCCCTCACTTCCTTGGTTTCTCCAAAGATTTTTCTGGGAACCAGAAGCTGCCATCTCAGAGAGCCCCATTTCACTTTCCTAGTTATTTATGTCCCCCTAACTCTCCCTCAGGAATATCCAAGATCACTTTGTTGTGGTTAGGGTGTGAAGTTTCCCCTAAAAGGCTCATATGTTGAAGACTTGGATCCTAGTTCCTGGAGCCAACCAACAAGAGTCAGTTGAATCATGAAGGATCTGACCTATTTAGTAATTAATCCACTGACTGATTCATAATCCAGTGACATTTTGGGGAGGTGGTAGACACTCTGAGAGGAAGTAGGTCACTAAAGGAGTATTCTGGGAGGTGTTTCTTGTACTGGGTTCCTTCCCCTAGCTCTGTCCTTTCCTCCTCATTTTCCATAAAGGGAACAGCATCTTTTCTTCACCATTTATTAGATGTTTCAGCCTCCCCCACAGCAATGGAGTCAGCCAGAGTGGCTAACACTCTAGAAACATCGAATCAAAGCAAAATCTTCCCTTTTTAAAGGTTTTCTTCTTAGTTTGTCACCATGAAAAGGAAATAATAAAATCAAACATGAATTAGTATACTACCTTTTCTGATTTCAACCTGAGCAACTACTGCATCCACGCCAGTAATCAGCAGTTGCATCCTGGGCCTGTGACAGGAGGTGGTGATTGGGTGATGGGGTGGCTGGGATGGTGGGGTGGTGGGGTGGTCGGGTGATGGGGTGGCTGGGTGATGGGGTGGTGGGAGGGTGGGGTGGTGGGGTGATGGGATGGCTGGGTGGTGGGGAGGTAGAGTGATGGGGTGGTGGGGTGATGGGGTGGTAGGGTAGCTGGGTGATGGGGTAGTGGGGTGATGGGATGGTGGGGTGGTGGGGTGATGGGATGGTGGGGTGGTAGGGTAGTGGGGTGGTGGAGTGATGGGATGATGGGGTGGTGGGGTGGGAGGTGTTTCTGGAAACCAGAATTTCTTTGATATACTCTGTAGTGCTGTAATGGCAAGTTCCCAGGTAAGAAGAGGAGGAGTTTGTGTTGGTAAGGAAAAGATGGGGGAGGTTGTCTTGGTTTCTTGGTGGGAAGAGGCCTACGGGTGAGAGAAGGCCTTCCTGAGGGGAAGGAAGACCAAGGAGGATTCTACACTTCTGTGTTTTCATTGTGGTGAGGCAAATGAACACACAAACAAAACAATGCAAAAGAACATGTTCCTGGGAAACAGGAAACTTGAAACATTCTTGAGGACTCCTCCTAGCTTTGAGAAACCGTAAGTAACCACTGGGACAGGAGGTGGAGGGGACTCTGACCAGCCAGGCTGAGCTCTAGCTGCCTTAGGGGCTGAGAGATTCTGCACATGTGTTGAGCTGCCTGCAAGTTGTGCAGAAGCTCCAGGTTGCAGCTTCCATGGGTTGTTGCCTGTGCTGGGGTGGGATTTTCTGTGCTCTAACTGTTTTTGAGCCTTCCCTGTTGCTCTGAGTAAGCTCTCATCCTTACCCCTGCTAGTAACCCCAGAATAGTTGGACTTCGGTCAATTGCTGCTTTGATTTTTCCTGGGTTCCCATTCGGGGAGGGTAACTGTGCTCGTGCGTGCTTGTGATTCATCTCTATGGGAAAAGTCTTGTACACAACACTTGGTACCCAAACAAGGGTACCAAGAATGAATCAGGGAGGTATGGTTGCATGGTCCTGGCTATGGGTAGCAAGCCATGCAACTGAGGCTAAACCGAATATGGGGTAGAACATTCTAGGAGGGAATTCCCACATAGTGGTCCTTTACTATGTGGAGTGTGATAGCTACCTTTTTGCTCTAGGAGTGGTTTCATGGCTCTTGCTATCAGTAGTGAGATGTGTAACTAAAGCTGTGCCATCAGAAATTGGAGTGCCCATGCAGGAAAGCCCAGAGTGGCAGTCTTCTTCTATACAATGTATACTGGAATGTAAGTGGCACTCCACTTAATAAGTGGAGTCCACCACTTGAGTACAGGATGCTCTGAGAACAGTTAAAAGTATAAGGATTGGGTCTAGGGGTCTCAAGAAAGTGAACACACAATTATGGAAGGAGCTGGTGGGGGCACATGTCTTTAATCCCGGCATGTGGGAAAGAGGGGCAGGTGGATCTCTGTGAGTTGGAGAAGGGTCTTGTCTACACACACACACACACACACACACACACACACACCAGAGAGAGAGACAGAGAGAGACAGAGAGAAAGAGACAGAGAGTTGGAGAAGGGTCTTGTCTATACACACACACACACCCCAGAGAGAGAGAGAGACAGAGACAGAGAGACTGAGAGAGACAGAGAGAGAGAGATTTATTCCAGGACAGCCAGAACTACACAGAGCAATCCTGTCTTGAAGACCAAAACCAAACCAAACTAAACCAAAAATTATGGAAAGGAAAAAGTTTTAACTTCTAGAGAAGGGTGCATACCCAAGCTTAAGCAAGCGTCCCACTGGCTGTCTCTTCCTAAAGCAGGCTGGTGCTGCACACTCTTATGAGATTGGCTAACTTAAGGCAGAGCAATTGACATGCAGGACGAAACCTCAAGCACACATTTTAGTTTCAGGACAGTGCGGACTCAGGAGGGATTTTTGCCAAATCTTTTCCTATTTAACCTGTGACAGAAAAGGCAGTATATTTCCCTCTCATCTCCCACAGTTGTACAGACAAAATTTGCAGTGTTTGAAAGTAGGGTGGAAGAGCTGGGGGTGTTGGCCACTGTCAGGTGTAAGAAGAGCGAAGTGAGGCCCAGGTGGCTGTGAAGCCAGAGCTAAGCAGGAGGAAGTATGGCAAGGACGCAGTTAGCATCCTCCCCGGTCGCCTCTGATCTGGTAGGTGAATTAGATAAAAGACAGCAGAGCATGGAAGTGTTGGTTTGCCACTCCTTACAGCTGGGGGTCAGTGGGGAAAAGAGTACAAATTAGGTTTGTGCTAAGAAGCTCTTCCTGAGATCCAAGAACCTGGAACTTATGGGAAGAATTGGAGAGAGGGGAGGAAAACATGCGACAGGAACAGAAAGTAACCCTTGTGTAGGAACTTAATAGAAAAATGAGGGGAATCTGTGATCCGACATGTAGATGGGGGCCTTAACAACTGTCTAGTACAGGAAACCATGATGATCAGGAAATACTGCCCTGAGCTGCTCCAATTGGGGAGGACTTCTAAACAAGCAATAAAAAACTTGTAACAGCCTGACTACTGAGGCTGTGGGACATGGGAACAAGTGGGATCCATCTAACCAATGTGGAAGCAGAAAAACTGAGCAAAGCAATGACCTCTCCCTCCTTAAGACAGATGAGTTGTAACCCCAGACAGAATGAGGGAAATGAGTCCTTGAAGAACTGGTTAGGTAGAGCCTGTAGGAACACTTAGCCATCTCCATCTGAGGTCTCTGTAAATATGAGGAGATGGAGGGCCATAAAGGAAGGGTGTGTATTACTGAGGAGACTGAGCAACGCTGTGGTTCATCCTCAGTTCACCAGGCTAAAAAGAACCATGTCCACCTGGCAATTAAAAAGGAAGTTGACTCAGCAGGAACCTTGGGACTAGGA